>BRDA01061777.1:0-28565 GCA_036984385.1 Crenuchus spilurus | reverse complement strand
TTATTAATCGTGTTTACTGAGGATGTTTATGGACTAATATCTCCTATTCTAGTGATTAATTATGCTTACTGAGGTTGTTTATGGACTAATATCTCCTATTCTAGTGGTTAATAGTGTTTATTGAGGTTGTTTATGGACTAATATCTCCTATTCTAGTGATTAATAGTGTTTATTGAGGTTGTTTATGGACTAATATCTCCTATTCTAGTGATTAATTGAGGTTGTTTATAGACTAATATCTCCTATTCTAGTGATTAATAGTGTTTATTGAGGTTGTTTATGACCTAAAATCTCCTATTCTGGTGATTAATAGTGTTTATTGAGGTTGTTTATGGACTAATATCTCCTATTCTAGTGATTAATAGTGTTTATTGAGGTTGTTTATGGACTAATATCTCCTATTCTAGATATTAATAGTGTTTATTGAGGATTTTTATGGACTAATATCTCATATTCTAGTGATTAATATTGTTTTTTGAGGTTGTTTATGGACTAATATCTCCTGTTCTAGTGATTAATATTGTTTATTGAGGTTGTTTATGGACTAATATCTCCTATTCTAGTGATTAATAGTGTTTATTGAGGTTGTTTGTGGACTAATATCTCCTATTCTACTGATTAATAGTGTTTATTGAGATTGTTCTTTCAAAACGTGCCCCCTCATGTTGTATAGGTATGACACCTCTGCAACCAAGACATATTTACTGTCTGAAGTTTCTGGAGTCTTCTGGACCTGTGAGACTACTGTACCTAACAAGTAATGGAAGATTATGATGCATAAAATGAAAGTAGCACGTCTAAATCACTTTACACTGTAATTCTGCCTGTTTGTATTAATACCCAGGTGCATTAAATTACAATGATGTGATAATAGAAGTGCTCTGGAAGTGCTTAAGTCACTCTAGTTATTGCTTAATAGTGTAATGACCAGTCACTTAATGAGCAGCTACGGGACTGTTATGGCTTAATAAGGTCATAATAATAAGGGTTATTATAATGTCTCTCTATGCTGAAGTGCTACTGATATTTTGACAAGATTTAAGATGAAAGATTAAGTGCTTTATTAAGGTGCCCCCTTTTTCTCCCTGCTTTCTCCAAGTACTGACCAAAGGATCCAAAACGTCCTGAGCACCGCAGCCTCTTCTACAGCGTAGAGTGGAAATGAAATAGCTGCGCCTCTTCATATTAATTCCTGCCATATGGCTGAGAGGTCAGTGTAGCTCCAGGAAGGAAGCCCACAGGCCTGTGTGTTTGTGTGTGTGTGTGTGTGCTGAAAGTATGAGAGCATGTAGAGATTCATGCATTAACTCTTCTCTTAATTGCGTTTCACATTAAAAGCACTTTGCTTTAATTACTTGGTGATACACAGGCACATAAAACATAACTCCCTTTGGAGTCCTTCACATACACTGCTTACACACACACTCACACACACACACACACACACACACATGCATGCCAAGACAGAAACACACACATGACCTCCTTACACATTTGCATGCTGTCATAGTAACACATACACTTACACACACACACACACACACACACACCCACACACACACACACACACACACACACACACACACACACGCACACATGTGTAGACAAGGGAATATGGTCATAGTAACACACACCCATACAATAGTGTGACTGTTCATTAGTGGATCTAATGTACAACAGTGGTGGGCCGTCAGGGCCTGCAAGGCCTTCTCTGCTGGCCTAAGAAATATCTGAATCACAAACTGATGAATACTTGTTAAATAATTCCAAACTGTCTGTCTGCTTCCTTTTATAGCTTTTCCGATGGTTGCGCTGTTTCCAGACATGTATTTTCATATAAAAGCATTTAACCAATCACATTTCAGCCATCATTTGTTGCCAGGCAGGGTCAAAGTCAAAGATGTCTGCCGAGGCCTTCACAATTCATTCTGCAGGCTCTCTTAACACAAAATAAATGTCGATAAAACTTGCAAAATCAGGTTTTGAGTTGGTGTCACCAGGGCCCTCTAGCAGGTGTCTGGCAATGTCACCGTATTCAGACCCATTGATTGGATAGTCAATCTAGTTAGCATAATCTTCAACGTCGATAGGAAAGGATAGGAAAGCGCATGGATAATCTGTACGACAGAGTAAGTACGATCATGATACGAGTAAAACTCGTCAATATCTGTTCTCGTGCTGAAGGAAAATCTTCATTGGGTAACTGACTGTCTTCACAATCTGTGCTTGGCCAGTCACACAGAGCGCCCACCCCTCCCTACACAAATGCGTCTCTGTGTGTGTGAGAGTGGGGCACAGCCATTCACTCAGTCACACACACATGCACACACAGACAGGCACACACACACACACACACACCTTAATCAATATTGTTTTACTTTGTGTGGAAAAAATGCCAAGAACGTTAGGTAGTAAAAATAAATAAATAATTGAAAGGAAAAAAAATCACTTTGATCATAAAAATAAATAAAATAAAAAAACAAAAAAGGAAGTTGTGTTGAGTATGACAACTCTTGTTCATGAATAGTAAATAGTTCTCTTACTTTTGTGATCAAAAACATTGATTTGAATCTCAATGCTGAGGCTGTTCTGTAAATAGTTTTCAAATAAACAATACATATAGCAACTTCTGATTAATCCACATCCATTTCAGACTTAAAATAATGTACCAATTTAATCGCCACCCACTTCCGGTAAAACGATGCCCAATTCTGGTTTAGGCCCCGCCCACTCGGAGTACAGATACGAATACAGATAATTTCGATGGTTGAACAGACTGATACAGATACAGATAGTGCTGTAGTTTAATTTGTACTATAAATGATGTGCACTATATTGCATCTGATTGTATCTGTACTAGTGTATCTGTACTGTAATGGATCCACACTAGTTTTATTGTACTATAGATGATGTGTACTATATTGTATCTGTACTAGTGCACTTGTCTCTGTATTATATTTCATCTGTACTGTATTGTCACTGTACTAGTGTATACATGTATGTACTATATTTGATTTGTATTGTAGTCCATGTGTACTATATTTTGTATGTACTATATTGTCACTGTACTCGTGTATAAGTACTATAGTGGATGTGTACTATACTATATCAGTACTATAATGTACTATAGTGAATACATTCTATATTGTCACTGTACTAGTGTATCTGTACTATAGTAAATCCATACTAAAGTCTGTTTGTACTAAAGTGCTTCGGTACTATGATGGATTGTCTACAGGGAATCCAAACTATAGCTGTACTGTACTGTACTGTTTCTCAGACAGGGATCTGTACTATAGTGAGATATACTGTACTGTATACTATATCAGCACTACAATAGATCTTTATGGTATATGCCAATGTGGACAGTTGCTTTAAAGCACAGCTGTGCTTGCAGATTGTAAGCTGCATGTCTTTATGTCTGGAGGATGAGGTTGTCTGTCTAAATATGGCTGATACACCAGTGAGTGCAAATTTCCCTCAGCTGCACACGTGTGTGTGTGTGTGTGTGTGTGTGTGTGTGTGTGTGTGTGTGTGTGTAGTGGTGAACATTGTGAATCTGCTTAGAGAGCTGAGGCGGAAAGTGGCTCCAACAAGTCACACACACTTTACCTCTGTGACATCACTGAAAACACACACAGACACACGGCCAGCCGCCTCCCCTGAAAAGGTTAAGATAGCCATTGAGCATCAGACCTTACCGGGGTCACACACACACCAATACACAGGCGCACACACCCCTCCTCCTGCAGGGCATCTGACGAAAACTCCCTCAGACAGGCGCATCAATAATCCAAAGCTCCAACGCCCTGCCATCACTCCGGATCTGCTCAAACGGCGCCCGTGCACCAGGCCGGTGGAGAGGGAGGGGAGGCCGTTATAAAAAATGAACCACAAATCCCAAAGGGCAGCCTGCAATAAATGTCACTCCACATCAGGGGGAGCAGGTTCGTGGAGCGGACGCTGGCACCGGAGCGCAGGAGTGGTGGGACGGGGAGATGGGCTGTCCTCATCTCAGACTTACCCCCAATAAAGCAGGACAGTGTAGACGCAGGAGGAAAAGATGCACCGCTTCTGGCTCTGGGCCTGGAATGCACTGATCCATGTCAGTTGAACCCATTCTGGACACGGCCATGACACAAGCTGGTCACCTTTATGCATCGCACACATGTCTACTTGGCATTAAAATGTGTTTTGAACAACAACATGGCAGTGAATTAAAAGTGTCCTAGAATGGAAAGATGCATCTTTTATCTTGGCATAAATGAACACTAATTTTTGGTACATGGCTTTGACACACTGAACAATAAAAGGATGGATTTGACATACTGGGTCCTTCTTCAAAATCAATGAACAATGGACCACGTCCAAAGACCTAGACTTTTACAGAACAGTTCCTTTTTGCATTTTTATCCCAATTCTTCATCCTCAATGTCTGTGTGGCCAATCATCCCAACCATTTGCTAGGACGGTCCATATCTCGAGGAGGATGCAGAGTAGCACATGCCTCCTCCAATGCATGTGAAGTCATACCACAGCTTCTTTTTGAGCTGTCGCTGATACATTGTCACCAGGCAGCCAACACGCTCTGAGGAAAGCACAGGATTCCCAGGGTAGACTATTTTTTAATTGACGAGACCACCAATGATTGGCACGGCCAATTTTGTTCTCTCAGACCTAAGCAGCATGTCCAGGATTTGAAGTTGTGACCCTCTGATCGTAGCCTTTGTCCAATGAGCTACTTGAGACTATTACGTAACCTTACGTAATATGTTCCTCTTAAATAGTAGAGGTGTTACCTGAGATTCTGGCTAAATGTCTCACTCCTAATCATCCTCATCTTCAAAAGCTGGCTTCACTAATGTGGTCTAATGTGGTCAGAGTATGGACGCAGACTAGCTGCTGTCACACCATCCAGGTGGATGCTGACAATTGGAGGTGGTGGTGATGAGTCTCTAATGTCTGTCCCAAATGTCAAAGCACTTTGAGTGCCTAGAATAGTGCTGTAGCAATGGAACTGTAAGTAAATACAAAGTTATACAAACATGTATGTATTTAATGTAAAGAGTTTGATTGACATAACTGGATTGAGGTCTTAGTCAACTTAAACTTTACCTGATTAAAACAGGTGGTTCAAATGGATATTTGCTGGATTGCTGGAAAAACACCTTGTCATGTAAATGCTTAGATTGTTGCACATAGTCTTTTAACATTTTTTAAAAAAAATTCTGTAGTATCACATATGATGTAAGCATCAAAACAAACAATAGTCACAAAAAATTAAAAAGCCATCTTATGCCTTGTATCACACATTTTATGAGAAACAGATAAAATTGTGTATTTAATTAGGGAGAAAAATAAACATAAATAAATATTTATAATTATTATAATGAATCGTTTAAATACTTTTAAATTATTAAGACATTCATATGTGGTAGGACTTCCGTGCATTATGAAGGGGATGCTACTTGTTGTTAGGTTGACATGGATGTATAGTGTTACAATAAAGAATTAGAATATAATGAAAAAAATCATTTTTGTTCATGAATTCATTCAAAAATGTAAACTGTCATATATTTTGTATTCATTACATGTAAAGTGACATACTTCAAGCTTTTTCGTGCTTTAATGTTGATCAGTATGGCATATAGCCACAGAAATCGAGAACCTCCAATTTATAGAATTTTTAAAATTAATAAAAGTGAATGTGAAAGTGCACAATCATTGACCAGAAATATGACATTTGCATTTAACCCCTCCATCCAATGAAACACATAATAACACACCAGAGAACACACAAGGGCAGCCCCCTATCCACAGCACCCAGGGAGCAGTTGGGGGTTAGGTACCTTGCACAATAGCACCTCAGTCCTTAAACAAGTCTTTCGTGTTGTGATTTGGTCCAGTTTCTTAGACTGAACTTAGGCTACTGCAAGCCTGTAAACACAGTTGATGTTTACCTAGCACAGCATGCTCTTTTATTTGTAAAATATCTGATAAGAGGTGGACAATACCAATCAGATCTATGGTCCAGGGTGGCAGCCCCTCCCTGCTCAGCATGCCGTCCCAGATCCGCTGTAATTGAAGGATTGATAACTCACTGGACACAAGAAATAAATTAGCGACGGCCACAGATCGCTATTAGCCATCAAAGTGCCATAAACGTCGCTGAAATTGGTTGACAGCAGCAGGCCCAAATTGAAACAAGATCTCCTCTGGCTTATGGCATTGATCAATATCTGTCGCTGCAGACTGTTTTTCCTCTGAGAGCTGTTTCAATTATTCTGATGCCAGCTCAATTTTCATGTCATTATGGTGGTCTGGCAATCTGCAGAATCAGGTGTGGGGAGAGCGAGCGAGCCAGAGAGAGAGAGAGAAAGAGGGATGAAAATAGTCTTATGGCTCTGCATTGAGTCTGGCGGAGGGATAGATGAACATGCTGAGGCACTACGTTGTAGGAGAATGATGTCCGTTGTCATGGCAGCAACATCTCGCTCGTTTCCGTGGGAACAGCGATTGGAACGCTCTCTGAATGAATCCTGCTCTGCTTTCACCCCCCAGGCGAGAAGAGGGAGAAGGAGGAGAGCAAATAAAGCAAAAAAAAAGAAATGCATGAGGAAAAATGCAACAGAATGGCAAACTGACCCTCCAGCACAATGTACTGTATGTGCCCTGTAAAAGGCCAGGCATGCGTTTCTCTTTTTTCCCCACACATTAGTGAAGTGCCCTCTTCACATGTACAGCTTCCAAAGCTTTGGGTAATTAGACTGGCTTGCTTAAGTCAATAGGTAGTGTGGAAGAGATTCAGCCAACAATATCCTGTGACTATGAAGGACTGGAGGACCAACACAAGCTGTGCAGCAACAGATGAGCTTCTGTCTCTGATTTTATATCTACAAGGTGGACCAACAAGGTACAGTAGTTCTAATAGAGGACAGTGAGCTAACAGTGTTTATCTCCAGCAGCTGTGATGTGCCTGAACCACTCATAGCAGAACACCATGCACTAACACACCACCACCACATCAGTGTCACTGCAGTGCTGAGAATGCACCAATCAAATTATACTGTACCTGCTACCTGCTCTGTGGGGGTCCTGGTAATTGAATGCCAAAGTGCTGCAGGGCTGTGTGCTGAGTCCTCTGCTCTTTTGATGAAAGGTTTTGCACATACTAGAAATTTTGTAAAAACTCCTTTTATTCAAATGTTATACATCAATTGGTAATGATGCTCTTCACATATACAGTATACTGTGTATATACATACACATACATGCCCTATCATTTTAAATTACATTAGGATAGAGCTGTGTGAATGACAAAATCTCTTTCTACACAGATCTCCCCATTCATCCTGTACTAGAATCTTCTGCTGTATGGTCAGTTTACATTACAGGTGCTGTAGCACCTTCCACTTCTCTTTGACTGTTAACACATTCAGATCAATAGATCTGACCACAAATTCATACACTTCTGTTGATCCTGTGATCCTCTCAGAAACAGTCATATAAATGCAGATATTTTCTGACCAACTCAGTGAGTCTCTCTTCACATCTGTCCATCCTGGTATAATATAAGCTAAATACAGTCACAGTGTCAACATGGCAACACTCCGCTTCACACTCCACTCCAGAACATAGAACTTCTATCCAATCAGAGCTTGCTGCAACATCTGCACTCTTTAATATTTCTTTTCAGCAAATTTACCTGCAGTACCAATGTTCTATAAGGTTCTTGAATCTTCTTAAACACACCGTTCTAGAATATGCCTCCCAAATCATCATGTTCCACAATCTTCTGCCTGAGTCACACTTTTCTAGAATATTCTTCCCAGACCCCCAGGTCCTGGAATCTTCTGCTCTAGTAACACTGTTCTAGAAAGTACATCCCTCCCAATTCACCTTCTTCTAGAATCTTCTACCCTAGTAACATTGTTGAAGAATGCTCTTCCCAATCCACAGCAATTCACTCTATTCTAGAATCATGTACCTTAATAACACTGTCCTAGAATGTTGTTCCCAGTCCAACCTAATTCACCTTCTTCCAGAATCGTGTGCCTTAGCAACTTGGATCTAGAATGTTCTTCCCAATCCACAGCAATTCACTCTATTCTAGAATCGTGTACCTTAGTAACACTGTCCTAGAATGTTCTTCCCAGTCCAACCCAATTCACCTTTGATAATTGTGTGCCTTAGTAACATGGTTCTAGAATGCTCTTCCCAATCCACAGCAATTCACTATATACTAGAACCTTCTACCTTAGTAACACTGTCTTAGAATGTTCTTCACAGTCCACAGCAAATTCACCTTCTTCTAGAATCATTTGTCTTAGCAACATGGTTCTAGAATGCTTTTCCCAATCCATAGCAATTCACTCTATTCTAGAATATTGTACCTTAATAACACTGTCCTAGAATGTTGTTCCCAGTTCACAGCAAATTCACCTTCTTCTAGAATTGTGTGCCTTAGTAACATGGTTCTAGAATGCTCTTCCCAATCCACAGCAATTCACTCTATACTAGAACCTTCTACCTTAGTAACACTGTCATAGAATGTTCTTCTCAGTCCACCTCAAATTTACCTTCTTCTAGAATCGTGTGCCTTAGCAACATGGTTCTAAAATGCTCTTCCCAATCCACAGCAATTCACTCTATTCTAGAATCTTGTACCTTAATAACACTGTCCTAGAATGTTCTTCCCAGTCCACAGCAAATTCACCTTCTTCTAGAATTGTGTGCCTTAGCAACATGGTTCTAGAATGCTGTTCCCAATCCACAACAATTCACTCTATACTAGAACCTTCTACCTTAGTGACACTGTCCTAGATTGTTCTTCCCAATCCACCCCAAATTTACCTTCTTCTAGAATTGTGTGCCTTTGCAACATGGTTCTAGAATGCTCTTCCCAATCCACAGCAATTCACTCTATTCTAGAATCTTGTACCTTAATAACACTGTCCTAGAATGTTGTTCCCAGTCCAACCCAAATTCACCTTCTTCTAGAATCGTGTGCTTTAGCAACATGGTTCTAGAATGCTCTTCTCAATCCACAGCAATTCACTATATTCTAGAATCCTGTAACTTAATAACACTGTCCTATAATGTTGTTCCCAGTCCACAGCAAATTCACCTTCTAGAATTGTGTGCCTTAGTAACATGCTTCTAGAATGCTCTTCCCAATCCACAGCAATTCACTCTATACTAGAACCTTCTACCTTAGTAACATTGTCCTAGAATGTTTTTCCCATTCCACCCCAATTTGCCTTTTTCTAGAATCTTCAACTCTAGTACCGCTGTTCTACAACTCAAAAAATAATTGGAACATGCACGGAAAATGTAAATAAAAAAATATACCATGTATTTACTTTGACTTTTACTTCATTGCAGACAGCATGACCTCAGAATATTTAATGTTCTGTTTGGTCAACTTCATTTCATTTATAAATGTACATCAGTTAATTGAGTTCATACTGTGTGCAATTAAATATTAGCCCAAATAAATGTAAGAAATGTTTGTTTGTTTATTCAATTTCATACTGTCCCAACTATTTCTGATTTGGGGTTTTAGAATATTCTGCCCAATCCACCATGTCCTAGAACCTTCTGCCTTAGTAACATTGTGCTCTTCTCAGTTCACCTATTTGTAGAATGTTTTTTTTATTTTCTGGATGGTATTTGTATTTGAAACATCTACAGGTCAGAAATAGCTCCATATTTATTTTTTCTTAGCTTGAACTTTTACAAATCACAGATAGAAAAATAGTAATGTCAATTTATTTTTATTGTTTTTTTATCTTGTCTGTGTGGTCATTTTTTAAAAGTTATACATTTTTTAAAATTTCACAGTAGAGGGGGATGTTGTCTGAATTCACCAGTCAGCACTAATAAAATGTCTTATTTCTCTTTGTGGGAGAAAGTTATTGCTCCAGGGATTTATCACCAATCCTAAATTTCTAACCGGAAGCTATCTTGAATAGGAAGATCCAGAAGCATGAAGCACAGCTCATCTCGCTTATAGACTGAAAGTTTGCAAACCATCCCAACAAGGCTGACGACAGCCATATTGGTTCACATCACGGCAAGGCACCATTTCATAAGGTTGCGTCTTAATTAATTCATAAATGAGCCCTACTTTATCTTACTGATATGCCCTGTCACCCATCATTGCAATTAGCGGCCTCGGAAAGGCGGCGTTCAACACGGCCACTGCTTCGCATAACAAGGGATTCATATTGAAGGAGTGAAGCGGGGTGGTAATTAATTAGCAAGGTAATTTAGCCAAGATGAGATTAAGTAGCGAGTTAAGAAAATTCCTTTATTAAGCAATCCCTGCCCTTTAACTACAATCAAATTTGCTTCACCGCACACTGACCATGCCAATAAAAGGAAGAGAAGCAGAAGCTTAAAAGTCATTAGCGTCAATATTAGAAGTCATCTACGTTGCCATCATGTCAGTAGGTCGAGGGGGAGGTGAGCTCAGTTCAAGCATTCTTTTGGAAGGGGCGGGGAGCAATGGAAGCCTCTGAGGGACCCACAAAGAAACCTCATCATATAACCCTGAACTTTAGAGCTGAGGCTCCATCCCTGGCCCTCATATTTTCCCCAGTCCTCTTTCTAGAACCACACAGAGAACCTGCATCACTGGTTAATTAATAATAAGATCTGAGAACATGACACTTGGTAAGTCACTCAGACTCCCAGAAGTAAGAAGACCAATCAGAATGAAACTTGCCTGCTGTTTGAGTTTGAGAACCCACAGTTTGAGAACTCATCTACGCCATTTTGTTTTAATGATGGAGAAAGAGCTAAGAATACACACTTCTATGCAGAACAGAACTTGTACATTGTGTACATTTCATTTTTTTCCCCAAACTAGGTCAGTAAAACTCAGGGCTGTAAAAACTTTTCCTAAAATGAGGGATTAATGCAAATGGTCCAGTGGTATGCAGAAGAGAGAAATGTAAGAATTGACGTGTTTCTGATGTCTTCTGCTATATTTCTGTTGTTTTTCTTGATTTCTGTAGTATATGATGTGTTTCTGTGGATTTCTGCACAAAGAGAAAGTGAACTTCTTTTCTGAATCTCTCTTTCCTCCTTAAATGCTGCAGTAGTTATGTACAGCCTACCAGATATGTCTGCAGATTTCTGTTCATGTATTTCAGTTGATTTCTGCTGTGATTGTGTGGATTTCTGCTGATTTCTGGTCTTTTTCTGTAGATGTCTAGTTTTGATTTTGCTGTGTTTACGCTGACTGCTGCTGTGGTGGTGCTGATTTCTGCTGAGTTTCTTTTGATTTCTGATTTGATTGTGCTGATTTCTGATTCTGTTGATTTCTGATCTGATTATGCTGATTTCTGTTGATTTCTGATTTGATTGTGCTGATTTCTGATTCTGTTGATTTCTGATCTGATTGTGCTGATTTCTGTTGTGTTTCTGTTGAGTTCTGATGTGTGTTGTGTATGTGCTGATTTCTGATCTGATTGTGCTGATTTATGTTGTGTTTCTGTTGAGTTCTGATGTGATTGTGCTGATTTCTGCTGTTTCTTTTGATTTTGGATCTGATTGTGATGATTGCTGTTGTTTTTGTTGATTTCTGATTTGATTGTGCTGATTTCTGTTGATTTCTGATCTGATTGTGCTGATTTATGTTGTGTTTCTCTTGAGTTCTGATGTGATTGTGCTGATTTCTGCTGAGTTTCTTTTGATTTTGGATCTGATTGTGATGATTGCTGTTGTTTTTGTTGATTTCTGATTTGATTGTGCTGATTTCTGTTGATTTCTGATCTGATTGTGCTGATTTCTGTTGTGTTTCTGTTGATTTCTGATCTGATTGTACTGATTTATGTTGCATTTCGGTTGAGTTCTGATGTGTGTTGTTGTGCATGTGCTGATTTCTGATCTGATTGTGCTGGTTTCTGTTGTGTTTCTGTTGATTTCTGATCTGATTGTGCTGCTTTCAGTTGCGTTTCTCTTGATTTCTGATCTGCTTGCGCTGATTTCTGTTGTTTCTGTTGACTTCTGATCTGATTGTGCTGATTTCTGCTGAGTTTCTTTTGAATTTGGATCTGATTGTGCTGATGTCTGTTGTTTCTGTTGATTTCTGATTTGATTGTGTTGATTTCAGTTGTATTTCTATTGATTTCTGATCTGATTGTGCTGATTTCTGTTGCATTTATGTTGAGTACTGATGTGTTGTTGTGTTTGTGCTGATTTCTTTTGTATTTCTGCTGCTTTTGTGATATGTGCTTTCTTTCTGTTAATCCCTACTGTGCTGTGTGTTTTAGTTACAACTTGGTATTCTAAACAAGACATGTCACAAACATTTCATTAAGACCCCCAGTGAACTGTATTAACTTGTGGAAATGGGGTATAATAGGTCCCCATTAAAGTGCCACTTGAAAATTACAAATTAAATGTAAGCAAGAACAAATAATAATAGGAAGAAGAGCAACAGAAGAGTTGTATTTTTTTACTCCTATGCAGGCCTTACACTCCTGTCTCTGAAATATAATATAAAATTATAATGAAAAATCACACACACAAAGAGAGAGAGAGAGAGAGAGAGAGAGAGAGAGAGAGAGAGAGAGAGAGAGTAAAGACAAAGAGAGAGGTTATGTGAGAGGTGTGAGAAGAATGCAGGGAAATAATAAATGAGGAGACATGTCTCCACACTCTCTCAGGAGGAGAGAAGAAGGTGCCAGACATCTTTTACTGTCCACTGAAAGGTCTGTCCACTCCTCCACTCTCTCACTCTCCGCTCTGTTGTTGATTGGTTGGTTGTGCTTCAGGATGGTAGGCAGAAAAGGTGTTTATTCTGCTTTTGCTGGAGTAACTGTCTACAGTCTAATGATGACTTTCTACTTTGTAGCATTGCTGTGAGGATTTAATTGCCTTCAGTGACAAGAGAGTTAGTGAGGTCAGAAAGATGAATGAAACCTCAATCCCAACTCATCCCAAACGTTCTGGATGGAGCAGAGAACATAGTCCCACAGCTCAATGCTCAACCCCACTAATTCCAGGTTCAAACTACAAAACTCTTTTGAATTGTAGATTGTTGTGACGTTCACACTACACAACGTATTGAGCTGTAATTGCAAGTCTTTCAGTTGGCTTTCACACTACATGATGGGGTCACAAACTACACAATTTTTAATCTTGTGAAGTCCTGGCTGCTCTCCGAAAACATGTTTTTTCAAAAGGACAGAACAGTACTGCCGGTGCGCTGGCTATGAGTGTGCAATACAGCACGCTGGCTATGAGCCAGCAGTTCTGTGACGGTTATATTTGTTGCTGCTGCCATTTCTAGAACAAAATAGAACCAGGCTAATGTGTATATTAATGGAGGGATAAAGATACATGCACATCATCGCTGCCTTCAAACCAGAACTGCCTCTTTTATTTTCAGTTTTTCACTTGTTAAAATAAGAGAGCTACACAAATATCACCATAGTGAGAGCACACATTAATAACAATATTACAAACATACAAATCATAAATATAATTAATCACATTATTTCTGCAGTGCACTCACAATAACAATAACAGAGAGATTGTGTCAGTAGACACAGTCACATTGGTTGTTGGTAGTTGCTTCTGTTGACACAGTCACTAACTGGAACTCAGATATTCAACATGTCAAATATCTCCTGGGCATCTGCGACTAGTCGGCGATCAATTGGCGTCGGCTCGGCGAGGGTCTTTTAGGACTTCATGCTACATGACTGAGTGAGCCCTGAGTCATCCCTGATTCGCCTCCAAGCAGAACGATCCACGAAAAACTGCTCGGCGACTGGAAAACTGGGCTAAAATTGTGTATTGTGAACTAGGCATAACCTGGCATTAGACATGGTGCACTTCTCTACAGGGACTAGACAAGCTGTGTGTACATCTGTGTCAGCAATGGGGGCAATTTAAAGTATCTGAATGTATTCATTAGAACATAAATGTATGTCCACATTTGGACACATGGTGTATGTGATGATTTATACATGCAGTTAAGCACTAAGTTGGTAGCGTATAAGCTGCCGCTGCTTTAGCCGTGCAGCTCCAGTGCAAAATCTAAAGAAGCTTTAAATGATACATCGTGTTTTGTGTCTGGTGAGTTTTCTCACTGTAGATCTTGACTGAGTTCATATCTAAGCAGGGAAGTGATTTAGGATTCCTCAGAATGGCCCCGTTCGTTTGGAAACGACAGGGACTTTAAAAGACACGGGAATCGTATTAGGAGAGATGGACAACATTATGTCAGCTTTCTGGAGGCTTTCAGAATGACTTAATATTTGCATAATGTTTTAGCGAGTGTGATCTGTCAACAGCTCTGAATCCACCAGCATTAGAGCGTGTACAGATGCCGAGGCCTCATCCACACAAATCTACATTTTCAAAAAACTCTTCTACACCAATACATCCATAAGAGAACATGCCCACGTGAGCCATTTAGAGGGAGATGGTACCTCACAGGGAAACACCTGAAGATGAAATTAGCATGAGCATTGAATAGAACATACATAGCACCAAGCATTGAGATTTGTTACAGTGTGACAGCAGTGTGTGGTCACATTATGACACATAGGAACTGAAGTCCAGCTGATTTCACTTCTCTGATGAAAACCTACCAACACCTCCTTAGACTCGCTCACACTGACACTGGGCATCATAGGGATATTTGGTGATAACTGAGTCTAAATGACTACTGCAACTCACTCCTGGCTGGTCTTCCTATGAGAGCCATCAGGCCTCTGCAGCTGATCCAGAATGCAGCTGCTCAGCTGGTCTTCAATCAGCCCAAGTTCTCTCACATCACTCCACTGCTGTGTTCACTTCACTGACTTCCTGAAGCTGCTCACATCAGATTCAAAACCCCGATGCTTGCCTACAAAGCAAGAAATGGACCAGCCCCTCTCTACCTAATGCCAATGGTCAAATCTCGAGCCGCACATTGAGCCCTTCAAGCTTCTAGTTCGGGTGGACTTGACCCATCATCCTTCAAGACACGTGGAAGACTAGCATCAAGACTCTTTGTCCTGGCTCCCAGGTGGTGGAACAAACTCCAACTGGTTGCTCTAACAGCAGAGTCCCTCACAGTCTTCACACACAGACTGAAGAGCATCTCTTTGCGCAGCACTTAAGCAGCACTAGTTTAAAACACTTATTGTAATGCATTGTAAAGCTCTTATATTGTGTATAATTGTGTATCTTTCCTTCTTTCTAGGTGTTATTGATGGTTTAGTTCTAACAGGGTCTGAACTGAAGAGTAGTTTGGACCCTAACCTGTCTGTACTAGCTGAGATAATTCTCTTAATGTAAACAAAACACTGTTGTATGTCACTCTGGATACAAACGTCTGCCAAATGTTGTAAATGTGAATGTAAATAATCTGGAAACTTTCCCTCAATTTTCCAGCCTAATGTTGGCAGGTATGTAACTGCTGAGTTGAACCAAGTGATGAGCAGGAAAAACACTAAACTGTGCAAGAATCTGGACCTCCAGGGCAAGATGTGCTCTGATTACTAATTCACACTGACTTCAAATGGTTTTTCCTGCATCTCACTTACAGGCATTCCTTGTGCTCTAAAAGTGGTTCTGTGGCACCTTTATTTTGAAGAGTGTGATGTACATCACTCCTCACTCAGGTCCACTGAGCTGAGAGGTTGGGTTAACTCTGAATCCAAAAAGCGAAACTTAACATGACAGGCCTCCTCCTCCGCCGCAGACTAGTTTCCTGATCAGCTGTCGTGTGTCCTGCTGGCCGGTTAGTTTCTGGGTGGCTTCCACTCTGTTCCCCTTTCCTTTCTGTCTGCATTTTTGCTTTGACAGCATTTATTTTGAAAGTCTACCAGAAAAAAGACTGTGGTTTCCAGAAACTGCATTAATTAAGTCCATCTGGCAGTGAAAAGGAAACTCCGATAAGAGGAACAGGAAAAAATAGCCTTGCAGTAGCAGTCAAAAGACCTGACTGAATGTATGTCAGTTATTTGATATAAAGGATTGACTCATTGAGGCTGTGACACATTATTCCGAATGAACAGATCATGTGGTCTAAAAGGAGAACAGGAGAAACATTTCACAATTTGTTTTTTTTAGTTTTCCAGACCACACAGACCTCGAGAATCACCGTAAACTCCACTCGCTCGTGTTCATCTGTCTCTATGTCCAAGCAGTTCACTGAAACTCTTACTAGACCTAAACCTAACCTAGACTCAGTGGCATCACTTGAAAAGAAGATCATAGCCCCCGAGTGGCTCAGCAGGCTAAGACGCTGACACTATGACCAGAGGATGGCTAGTTTGAATCCCAGTCAATGCCAATGGAGTGTAAAGGTACACCATAACAAGGGGGTCTTCAGAGGTAGCTGTATCCAAACATTTGACTGCTCCTGTATTGCTTTCAAAGGTTTAGGAATCTGCATTTGAGTCACATTGAGATAAACTGCTGTATACTCCACTGTAATGTCCACACTGAGCTCAAGTGGATTTGTAAAGGAACGAGGTCAACCCTCCTGAGCCCTGGGAGTCTGATCCCAGGTCAGATGTTGACGGCCACTATAGGATATGATTGATGGTGGAGCACAAAACTAAAGAGAGAGAGAAAAGACCTGGCTCATGTTCTCAGCTATGAGAGTACACACATCTGCACACCTTTCTGCAGTCTAGACATAAGACCTTTGACATATTGAAGAAAGCCTATCCATTCTAATACACCAACAAGCCAAAGAGAGACCAAAGCAGCTTGATGAAAAATCTAATTTTACAACAACATTGTGCCCAAATTTTCCTAATGAATGCATTTAGCTTTAAGTAGCCATTGCTGACATAGATATACAAACACCCACATCTTGTCTAATCCCTGTAGAGAGGTTCTGCCAATAGAATTGGACTCTCTGGAGCAGATAAACATTGGTGAGAGGGGTATAAAGCACCTCAACATTGGGCTTTGGAGTAGTGGAGCTGTGAACTGTGTTCTCTGGAATGATGGTGGAGATTAGATATGGTGATGGTCATCCAACATCCTCAACATCCTCACAGTAAAATCTAGTATAAAGCCTTCTCTGGACAGTTACTCCATCAAAACCAGAATCAGCTCTTTAATACCCTTGATTTTGGATGAGTAACTGCCCCAGTACTGGTATTTCAGAGGAATCCTCTTTGATGCAAGAAATGATACCTTAGTAAGTGAAATCATCTTAAATTTAGGCTAAATGTTTAATATTTCACATTTTATAAGCTTAGTATAAGAGAATATAAGAGTATATAACCTATAACTACACATTTGTGCTCTATATAATTTTGCATTGGCATATACATTTACTTGTAATAAGTAAAAAGCCATGTAATCAATAACAACTCAACATAGTTTAAGGCAGTGGCGGACTGTGCATTTTCACACCTAGGACTTCAGTAATGCTCCATCTGAATCAATCTACCCCTCAGAAACTAATTTATGGTTATAAAAAACATTTAATTTGCTGAAATACAGTATAAAGAGCCATTGTATTGCAGACAGATAACTCCTGTAATCTTAACAAACGTCTCTATTGAACAAACCAGGGGTGCACAAGTCTCATTCTACAGCAGAAACCACTGCAACACACATAAAAATAATCAATAATAACCTCATAAATTTGCAATATTATTTAGGAAAATAGCAACATTTTACTCACCAAAAAATCTGATTATTTGTAAACAAAATCCATCCTCCTCTCTTTCCTCAAAAACAGTGCAATTACTCTGTCATACAGATTCTGTGCATTTCAGTTCCATCAAGAAGTCCTTTCCTATTGCAATCAAAGCTAATGCTAAACAATTTTAACTATCCAATCAAAGGATCTAAATATGGTGACATTGCCAGATGCCTGCTAGAAGACCTTGGTGACACCAATTCAAAATCTGACAAAACATTTATTTTGTGTTAAGAGAGCCTGCAGAATGGATTGTGAAGGCCTCGGGCAGTCTTCTTTGACTTTGACTCTGCCTGGCAACAAATGATGGCTGAAATGTGATTGGTTAAATGCTTTAATATGAAAATACATGTCTGGAAACAGCACAACCATTGGAAAAGCTATAAAAGGAAGCGGACAGACCATTGGAATAATTTAATAAGATTCAGATATTTCTTAGGCCAACAGAGAAGGCCTTGCAGGCCCTGACAGCCCACCACTGGTTTAGGTATGTGTGTAATACAGAGCCAAGAGAGGATGGAGGGGCCAATTTCCTCAGGCCCTGCCCTCATGGGGCCTGACAGATGTGAAGAAAGTAAATAAATACTAATTAAATGGTAATACATTTGCAGTTCTTAGCCAATAATAAGAGTCATATAAATAATACAGTGCAGTTACAGATGAAGCACAGAACATATGACTCACTATGAACAGTACTATAGAAGGTCCAGTTAAAGCTCCATAAACAGCACTACATTAATAAAAACTCATTCAACCCAAACAGCAGAGAAATGTTCATGTTTCAATATATTTCCTTCTCCTTCGCCTTCTAATTAGGCCTTGTTGTAGATTACAGTAATCCTGTGTTGAAAAGGAAATGTCAAGCCCTGTTTTGGCGGCTGGCCTTGTCTATTCATTGCCCTAAAAATGGATGCCATTGTTTATTAGCAAGTTTTGGTATTAGGAGCTGCAGGTTCAGCGAATTAGAGAAAGTAATTCTCTACAGAATTATTACTCAGCAGACTATGGGCAGATTCTTAGTGGATTAAGATCTCATTAGTAAATTGCAACATGAATAGCTCAAGTAGGGCTTAATTTGGTGTTTCATAGGTAAACCATACACAGCCTGTATCTCTGCACTGTCCAAACATGACACAAATAAATAAATGAAACTGTTATTGTTGTCTCAAGCCATCAGACACAAGCTGAAATATTTAATATGGTTACAATAGGTTTGCAAGAAACACACAATAACCACACACACACACATATATATATATATATATATATATATATATATATATATATATATATATATATATATATATATATATATATATATATATATATATATATATATATATAAGCATACGGTCATACGGGTCTACCGGGGCTGTACTAAGGCCAGGCTACGAGGCTATAGCCTCAGGTCTTTTCTCAATAGCCCTGAATCTTATATCCAACCCAGAACCGATTGACTAACAACCACTCCACACCCGCACCCATTCCCCCCTCGGACAACAAACTTCACAAACGCACCACCACAATTCAGCTACTTCTTTCACACTTTGGCCTTTGGCACCCAAATACAGTCACTCCTTTTAGCCAGTCATTAACATGTGCTTTAGGAAGCATTTTCCACACATCGAACGAGACATTTACCTCTTCTCAATCTATGAATAATGCCACTGTGTGTGCGTTCTTGTATTTCTCCCTGGTGAGGACTGAAAGTCCTCATAATGATAGGAATGCATGTCAGACCTGTAAAAGTGAGGACATTTTGCCGGTCCTCACAAGAACTGACATTTTCATTACAAACTTGTTTTTTTTAAATAAAAATTTAAAGAGCAGAAGCTTTGACCTTTGGTTGCTAAGATTAAGTTTAGGTTTAGGTGTATTGTTGCTCAGTATTACACAACTGAATGGAATGTCCTCACTAGTATAGTATTACCAAAGTGTGTTTGTGTGTATGTACCAGGTATGTACCATGTTATGCCACGTTGTGGGGACCAAAACCTGTTTAAACACTCTATAAAGCTGTCTATAAAGCTGGTCCCTGCAACCCCACGTAACTCATGCATCTTAAGGTGAAGACGTTTTGAAGTTAAGATTGGAGTTTTATGGTTTGCGTAAGTTTGTGTAATGTCCCTACAATTCACAAAAACAAAAATGTGTGTGTGAGTGTGTGTGTGTGTGTAAGAGAATCAACTTGATGCATATACTAGTAAATGGTGTCTAAGGTAGATTCAGACTCCTGCTGACCATATACATCCTGCCTTCTGTTCTCGTCCTCATTATTTTACTGATTGTATCCATCCATTTTGTTGTTGGCCACTGTTTTCCTCTTGAACATCTCTGGTCTGGTACTGTGAATAGTTAAAGAAGCAGAAGACAAATTGATCACCAAAAGGCATAAAGATGACACCTTCTTTTGTCCATTATTTCTGACTCTTCGCTGGCTGCAGTGTTTACAAGCTGTAGTAGTTACCAAGGTGGTACCCAAACTTTTGATTTTGACCCTTGGTAGCCATTCGCTATAAGATATTATATGATTTCAACAACAGTGCTGTATGTATAATGAGGGACACAGGTTTAATCTTCTGAATGAAAAATAATTGTTTTGACATGGCTAGATAGTTATATTGATCATATTTCATAGAGAAGGTCAATGTCAGTGAGTTGGGGCAGCCCACAATCATCAGCCACAGTATAGATCCATTCACTTTACAAAGAAAGAGAAAAAAATCCAACTGTGGCTTTTATAAAAAAGAAGTGGGACATAAATTGAAGTATATTGGTGGAAAGTGCCTTGTATCTTTCCAGAACTGAACTTAAAGTTAATGTAAAAGTCTGGAGTCAGGACAGGGTGAGTGGAGTCAATACAACTTCAAATACATTCATTACAACAGTCTGATGCTGTTATGTTCTCTAACTAAAGGTACTGAAGACCTCCATTGGTGTGATAGTCCGGTATGTGTGTTACTGCTCGGAATATCCAGTCCAGTGTATAAACAAGAATACTTTCATGATTTCTCATGGGGTTGGGTCTGTCTTTTACAGCATCCAAAGGCCACTTCATTTACTGTGTGGTAAAACTGCAAACACAGGCAGTGCACTTTCTTCTCATTTTACTAGCAGTTGTCGTCCAGTGAATCATGAACTGAATTGCAAATCCATTAGCTGTGTAATGGTCGACAACGGCTAGGTTAACTATTTACCTCCAGGCATAGCACCTGTACAACATGACATGCAAATCCACAGAAGCTAAGCAGGTCTGGTTCTGCTTAGTAGTTGGATGGGAGACCTTCAAAGAAACGTTGTGTGACTGGAAGTGGTGTTGGTGTTACAACAGAAGGTGCTATTTGTGTGTTTTGTGTGGATCACAATGCCCTAGTACAGTGAT
The DNA here is from genome assembly GCA_036984385.1 of Crenuchus spilurus. Classification (NCBI taxonomy): domain Eukaryota; kingdom Metazoa; phylum Chordata; class Actinopteri; order Characiformes; family Crenuchidae; genus Crenuchus; species Crenuchus spilurus. Next base: position 7,509 of record BRDA01061777.1, on the reverse strand, counting down.
GGGGACCCTGTACTGTATATGTGATTCTGTCTTTCAAATTATTCTCTGATCCCTGCTCATTTCCTTATCTTCAAAAATCACACATCTAAAATTATTTGTTTCCAAAGTGTACACAGGCTTTTGTTCAGCACAAACTCAGCAAAAACAATGTCAAAACAGTAAGAGTGTCATAAATCTGTATTTCGATTAAATCTGCACATCTGCTGCTATCAGATGTGCTGATATATTGTGAAAAACACTAAATAGAGATAAACTAGAGATGTTGGCTAAATACTGGTCATTACAGTTTTTAGAATTTTGTTGTTGTTTTATTTCTAAAACTTAACAAACATAATGTGAGGTGACACTGAGTTTTGCCGAGTCACTCGTTTCTACATTGAATATTCATGAGTGTGAGGTGAGTGTTCTTTGTTTATATAGACCAAATTGGCATTTTCATACATTCCTGGGCTGCTAATCCTCCACTGGCATGTCCGCAATTACAATGTTGTCATCGTATGAATGGCAGATTGCGTCATTTGGCAAGAAAAAAAGCGCTGCGCTCTGACTCGCGCTGAAAAATCTGCCTCTGGTTATTTAAACTCCTCTCACAAATATCTAAAAATATATTTTGATTCAAGCTATATATATTTGAAAAGTAGACCCTTTAAGGTTTTCGGAGTATGTTTAGTTATGTTTCTAGTAAAAAAAATCTTGCAGAGTTATATAAGTGTATTTGTGGAATTGGACTCCAGAGGGTTAGGGATCTAATTCATTCCAAACCATCTGTGCTCATAATATTCTGATATCACCATGTATATCTCAGACCATGTACCATTGTTATGAGACGATCAGTTGTTCACATCAAAGAATCTGATTACAGCATGCTTTATCCCAGGTGCTGAGTGCAGCTTCTAAGGGTTAAAGGTCAATCAGGAGTGTGCTTTCTCAGAGATGCTGTATATATGGCTGCGTCTGATGAATTGTGTGTTATGCCCGTATATGAAAGGGTGAAATTGTGCATGTCATGCAAAGCAGAGATGTGTGTGAGTGTGTATTATGTTGCTATGGCTCTGCGGGTTGTTGTGTCTGTGAGTGACAGTATGGGCCCCAGGGGACCTCTCTATACAAGCTGAGAGCTTTTGCCCTGTGTGTGTGAGTGAGTGTGTGTGTACATGTCTGTATGTGCACACACCAATACATGTATGCAAACATGAAGAAGGGAGATAGGGGAAGTATGTGCATGTGTATGTATACATATATATATGTATGTGTGTAAGGCTGTCTGGGTGTATCAGCATTAGTCCAGCAAATGCAGAGCAGAGACTAGAGCAAGTAATCTAGCATGAATGACTATGTCTGACAAATAACCCGCATGACTGACTATCTCTGATCCTCCCCAATGCACAAACACATGTTTGTTTTACTATACGTAGTGAGGACCACCACTGACCTTTATATTACTACAGTATAAGTCTAACCTTAACCCTAATCTTACTAATGGCTTGAGTGTGAGGGAATGCCATCCACTCAGTAAAAATACATAGAAACTATCATTGTAAAAGACCCTTTGCATCTATTTTTGATCAATTTTGTTATATCACATGAGATATACAGTACATGTGTTAATTATATTTAAAAAATAAATCAAATGTGTAAGGCAGTGTAAGGCAAAGTGTTAACCTCCATTTTTAATGCAAACTGTAGATTTCCCAGTGGATTATTTGGTTCAGAACATGGAGCCACTGTAGTTCATATTCACACCACACTACAACAGGTCTGCTGTTCTTTAAAAAAAGACTAAAAACAGGTCTTATAACTAGTAATAAGCACTGAGGTAAGTATTTATAAGGAAGGCGTAAGAGACTCACCATGACTGTGATCAGGATTAAGCAGAGGATGGATGGATGGATGGATGGATGGATGGATGGATGGAGCATTTATAAGCTCACCAGTCAAAAAACAGTGACCTTGCATGGTTAAGGTGGTAGCAACTTCAGGCTTCTGTAAACGGCATTGCACCCAAATGCAATTCTCCTCACAATTGTGGTCACAACATGAAACTGCTGGATTTCACAGCACTGAATGAAAATGGCTTCATTTCATTGCAGGTCCTTATAAACCAGTTTGTGAAATAACACTCCACTGGAAATAGCATTCCATTAACATCCATCCATCCATCTATTATACCATCTGCTTAATCCTGATCAGGGTCACGGTTAGTACCCTACCCCCTCACTGGGCACAGTGCAGGGCATTACACTATCCCAACTAAGCCCAGAACAGGGCGCCAATCCCAAACGCTGGGTGCACACACACAATCTGACCTCCATGTTTTCGGACTGTGGGAGGAAACCCACGCAGACATGGGAAGAACATGGAAGCTTCTCCCAGATGGGGACTCAAACCCAAGACCTCACTGCTGAGAGGCAAGCATGCTAACCACCAAGCCACCGTCTCGCATTACCATTAACATATCGAGCACATTTTTCTATAGACTGGATTTTTACCACTGATTTGCTGCAAATTCAGATACTTCCTTCACACTTTGGCTGTTTATTTCCTGTGTAATGATACTTCCATCCTTTTATGAGGTTTACATTTTACATTTCACTGAACATTGCTACAAAATACTTTAAATCAATACTGAAGTGACCTCTCTATTAAAAAGCCAGATAACAAAATGATTCTCTGTTAGACTCTGTTAGACCTCTGAAGGTGTCTTGTGGTATCTTGACACCAAATTATTAGCATAAATCCTGTACGCTTGTGAGGTGGAGCCGCCATGCTGTTCCAGCTCATCCCACACATGCTCGACTGGGTTGTCGTCTGTTTGAATTGGAGACCACTGTTGGTAGGTGCTGACCACTGCTGACCCCATAAGCTTTGCTAGAGATATTCTGAAACTGTCATCTGGTCATTAGTATAGCTAGAACCAAGTGTTCTCATCTCTTAGTCCTAATGGCACCCTCACATGCACATTGTTATGAGATATAAATTATAATTATAATTATAAATGATAAAGTATTAATGTTGTGATTGAATGCTCTAGGCCGTGGCATAATAGTGTGGTATACAACAGTATAAGGCATCACACTGCTGCTGGAGGAACCACTGTGTACCCTTAATGGCCACTTTAGTAGAAATCCCACCTTGCTCATCTGTTGGATGCCCGGTTTATCAGCGTCCTCCTCCTATCATCAGTGGTCAGCTACACTGGATGGTGGTCCAGTCTCAGTCCAGCAGTCACACTAAAACTCCAGCAACATCACTATGTCTCATACACTCATACCAGCACCACATACACTACCATGACACAATTTCAGCCTCACTGCTGTGCAGAGAATGGACCACCAGCCAAATAATATGTGGACTAGAGCAGTCCTGTGGTCAGAAAGTGAGCAGTGATGAATGGGGTAGAGTGCAGTGATAAATTGTGCTGAAATATGGTAGGTGTTTCTGATCAAATGGCCAGTTAGTGTAGGTAAAAGGTGTGTGTGTGTGTGTGTGTGTGTGTGTGTGCCTCTGTGCAGTCTCCTTTACTCCCTGGGCTCAGTGACATTGAGTCCAGACAGAGCTGCTAAATACCACAGCCAGGACTGCCTCATGAATCCACTCTGAGACACACACACACACACTCACACACACACACTGACATAAAGCACCTCTCTGGTGCTGCTGTCTGCATCCACAACCAGCACAGTCTACAGCAACACACTCTCTACTGCAATGATCAGATACTACATAAACTGCTCCTAATATCACAATCAAGCAAAGCCAAATATATTTACAAACAAATCATATACAAAGGCATAAAGGGTATTACACAATATGCATTATCCTCCAAGTACATGTATGCAGTAAAATATACATATATCCTCATTTTCTATACAGTGGGGCCAAAAAGTATTTGGTCAGCCACTGATTGTGCAAGTTCTCCTACACAGAAAGATGAGAGAGGTCTGTAATTTTCATCATCGGTTCACTTCAACTATGAGACAAAATGAGAAAAAATCCAGGAAATCACATTGTAGGATAAAAAAAAATGGTAAATTATGGTGGAAAATAAGTATTTGGTGACCTACCAACCAGCAAGAATTCTGGCTCTCACAGACCTGTTAGTTCTTCTTTAAGAAGCCCTCCCATTCTGCACTAATTACCTGTATTAATTGCACCTGTTTGAACTTGTTACATCTATAAAAGACACCTGTCCACACTCTCAATCAATCACACTCCAAAGAGCTTTCTAAGGACAACACGGATAAAATTGTAGACCTTCACAAGGCTGGTATGGGCTACAGGACAATAAGCAGGCAGCTTGGTGAGAAGGTAGAGGAAAATACAAATATACATTACAAATAAAAAATCACTCTTACTTGTGAAATATGATTCATTTCTGTCTTGTCTGCAATCTGCTTCTCGTATTACACATTTTATGGTATTTTAAAATCAAGAAGAGCTTCAATGTACGCAAAAATTAAGATGACAGCACCATTGAAAAGCCTGACAGGAACCAATGCAGCATCTAAATATGTATATCTATGCTAACCGTGATGTTAAAACAAGTAACAGATGAAGTGAATAACACTAGTGAGTCCAGGCAACAAGTGAACAGTCAGTTCTTGAAGTTGATTGGTTCTTGAATTGAGGATTGTGTTGGCTAGAAGAAGTGTTGTGCAGTCGCATGGTCATATTCATGATTGTCCAAAACTAATTAATGTGTGATGGAAACGAAGGCTAATCTGGTGTCATCCTACAGAAGAGCTACTATAGCACAAATTGCTGAAAAGCGTCATTCTGACTATAATAGAAAAGTGTCAGAACACACAGCATCACAGCTAGTAATTAACCAAATACACCGTCATGGCAACAGTATTCCCTAATGGCGGTGGACTCTTTCACAGTGATAATGTGCCACATCACACTGCAAACATCATTCAGGTTTGTAGGACATAGCAAAATATTCTCCTGATGTCAGTCCAGTCTATGAGATGTGCTGGACAAATCCACAGTAGCTTTACCTCACAGCTTACAGGACTTAAAGGATCTTGGAACTAGATACAACACCTATAGAGGACTAGTGAACTCCATGCCTTGAAGGGTCAAGTCTGTTTTGGTGGCACCTCAATTGTTATCATGTAAAGGCCTGCAGACATCCAACAGTCTTGTTTTGAAAATATGAGGTTATTAATAATTCTGATTCACTGAAAGGGAAAGATTTTAAGATTTCTATATACAGTATACCCATTAAATGTCTGATGGCTAAATACATCTAAAAGCAACCCTGCAGAGGGTTGTTACTTGAAATTATTAAGAACTCGCTGTCTGAGACATAATGACAGTAGCTTGTAGGGTACTGTAAGGCAAGATAGTAGTCACGTTTCCACTGCAGTTTTGCGCAAAACTTTATCGATATTCTGTTTTGTCGAAAATACAATTCGACAAAACAAGTTTCACAATTGCGGTGTTTCCATTAAATGTGAAATACTTTTATAAAATCACGTGTGAATATGTTTGATCTCGCGATAAGTCATTACAAACATGGCGGCAGTGGATGTAAACACATACTTCAGCTTTATACATACTGCTACCACGGCTAACGCTCATCATCAGCCATCAGAGGAGACGGAGACTTATCGAGGCTTTGGAGTGACAAGCCCCTTATACTTGGGAGCGGCTACGTATGCAGCGTTTTTGGGAAACTGTAGTCGATGGTTTTACAGAAGAGCTGTGGATTCAACATTTTAGAATGACACACTCAACTTTTAATGAACTTTGTGATGCTGTGAGATCTCTAGTGGAGCAGCTGCACATTGTCCAAGGATTCTCCTCGTTATTCCAAATATGTCGCGTCATCTTCATCCTCTTACTTTCTGTTGTTGTCTTCTTCTGTGTCGTCTTTTTTACCAATAGAAACGTCCGGTTGTTGATCATGTGACTCCCTTGATGCAAAAAAAGTCCATTCGAGTGTTTCCATTACACTTTTGTGATATAAACCAATTTCGATACGACTGAAAAACCACCTCATCTTAGCGCAAAAGACTTTTATCGAAAAATGTGGGTTTTTCGAAATTGTCGTGTTTCCATTAAGCACATTTTTATTCGCAATTCTAATTTGCGATATTTCATGGTCAATGGAAACGCGACTAGTGTCTAAAAAAATTCAGAATTACATACCAAACGCCAGAAGACACATCACCATTGGTCTTGGATAGTAAATTAAATGGCCATATCCATTTCCAATTCCAGTTAAAGTATCTCCATGTCATGCCAGTTCACGTCAAAACAATCTGAATGAGTGTTTCCATCCATCTATCAATAGAAACGGACCACCATAAGACCACCACCAATCCAACATTATTCAGGTAATGGATCTACTGCTGTGTGCACTCCACAAATCTGGCCTTTATGTAAGAGTGGCAAGAAGAAATCCATTGTTAAAAGAAAGACATAAAAAGTGCCGTTTGCAAGCCTACATGGCTTCTGGCAAATTGGACTTCTGGCACTTCTTATGTCTTTCTTTTAACAATGGATTTCTTCTTGCCACTCTTCCATAAAGGCCAGATTTGTGGAGTGCACACAGCAGTAGATCCACTACCTGAATAATGTTGGATTGGTGGTGGTCTTATGGTGGTCCGTTTCTATTGATAGATGGATGGGAACACTCATTCAGATTGTTTTGACGTGAACTGGCATGATATGGAGATACTTTAATGGGAATTGGATATGGATATGGTCATTTAATGTTAGTTGTCCTGTGTACAGATTCTCCCACCTGAGCTGTGGATTTCTGCATCTCCTCCAGAGTGACGCAGTGCTCTTGTGGCTGGCCATGTCTTGGTAGGTTTGCAGTTGTAGATACTTTTTCCATTTCTGGATGATGGACTGAACAGTGCTGCTCCTTGGGATGCTCAAAGCTTGGGATGTTTTTATATCCTAACCCTGCTTTAAACTTCTCCACAACTTTATCTCTGACCTGTCTGGTGAGTTCTGTGGTCTTCATAAGGCTGTTTGTTCACTAGTGTTCTCTAACAAACCACTGAGGCCTTCACACAACAGGTGTATTTATATAAAAGAGTATCTGAGCCTAAATTCTTGCAAATGTATATATACACAGTTATGAAAGTAGTCTCTGGTTAAGATAAGATTAGCTAGTAGAGTATTTCTACTCCAGAGCTGTCATTGGTCTATATTCTCTGAGCTCTTAAATGCAACAAGCATTGCCTCCAGTCACAACTCTCCCCACGCTCTACCAATATGTGCTATGAATTATGAATGGCTGGTTGCCCTTGTCGGTCCTGATTGCTGAAACGGTAACACAGCCCAGATTAGTGTTCGTGCCCCGTTATTGTGGCTCCGGTAAATGGTTTAGGGTGAAGATTTCACCTCAGGGGGACTGGACTGGGGCTAAATTTCCCCGAATTAGGCCCCATTAATCTGCTATTCTGGACTGCAACATTCAGCTGGCACTCGAATGAAAAATTTATCGGCTTCTCAGAGAGCGGCCCATGAAAATTTTACCCCCTCACA
>BRDA01061773.1:0-10484 GCA_036984385.1 Crenuchus spilurus | reverse complement strand
GAGGAGTTCAAGTATCTCGGGATCTTGTTCACGAGTGAGGGAAGAATGGAGCGTGAGATTGACAGACGGATTGGTGCAGCCTCTGCAATAATGCGTCGCTGCAGCGGTCCGTTGTGGTGAAGAAGGAGCTGAGCCAAAAGGCAAAGCTCTCGATTTACCGGTCAATCTACGTTCCTACTCTCACCTATGGTCATGAGCTCTGGGTAATGACCGAAAGAACGAGATCACGGATACAAACGGCTGAAATGAGTTTCCTCCGCAGAGTGGCTGGGCGCTCCCTTAGAGATAGGGTGAGAAGCTAGGTCACTCGGGAGGAGCTCGGAGTAGAACCGCTGCTCCTCCACATAGAGAGGAGCCAGCTGAGGTGGCTCGGGCATCTGTTTCGGATGCCCCCTGGACGCCTCCCTAGGGAGGTGTTCCAGGCATGTCCCCCCGGGAGGAGGCCCCGGGGAAGACTCAGGACACGTTGGAGAGACTATGTCTCTCGACTGGCCTGGGAACGTCTCGGTGTTCCACCCGAGGAGCTGGCTGAGGTGTCTGGGGAGAGGGAGGTTTGGGTTTCCCTGCTCAGACTGCTACCTCTGCGACCCAGCCCCGGATAAAGCGGTTGATAATGGATGGATGGATGCATTAAAACAATAAAAGGCTTGAAATATGCCACTTTATATTTAATGAATATAAAATATATTTTTTTCCAAAAGGTAAACTGTTATATATTTAAATATTTGATGTCAGTGTGGAAATGCCCATTATGCATATATTAAGATAGATTTTACTTCTGAATCTGTTTATATGAGAGCATTATAGTATCCAGTCTTGATAAAATGGTAGATCTAGTAGTATTGTCATGATTAAATTAGTTGTACCATTGTAGTACAGTGATACTTTTTGGTCCACTATCTGGACCATCATGGTTGTTGTCCAAAAAAAACAATTTTACTGTGGTACTTTTGTATAAGGCACAGTACAGTACATTTGAGGGTGGAGCTTAAATAAATCCAGAGAACTTTCTTGAGCTTCCCAGAAAATCACCCTGTTGTGCTATACTGGTGACTCACCCCTTAACTGTTTCCTGTCTGAATGCTCACTGTCTTCCTGGAACTATAAAAAATACAGTAAATAAAGTGAACGCTGCTTCAGTATATATTTAGTTTTATAGATTACAGTAGCTTTAGACATTTTAGTTTTTATTATATTGTTTTTTCCAATTTAACTTGTGATCAATTATCACACCCAGAAATGTATTTTCATACACTTTTACTATTTTTACATCACTGATCATAAGTTAAACTTGATTTTTAGTTTTTTATTACCAAATATTATAAACTTTGTTTTACTTAAATTCAGTGATAATTTGTTTATATCAAACCATTTCTTCACCATTTTCATTTCTCTTTTTAATGTATTCAGAAGACATTTTAAACCTTTCCCAGAGCAGTATAAATTAATAGCATCAGCAAATAACACATTTAAGCGATTTAGATACTTTACAAATGTCATTTTTAGACAAAATAAACAGTTTTGGTCCTAGTACTGAACCTTGTGGAACTCTACAATTAATCTTCATAAAATCACATTTGACCTCATTTATTTGTGCATACTGATATATTTGATTAAGGTAGCTTTCCAGCCTGATGCCATATCTCTCCAATTTCTTCATTAATAAACTATGATCAGTTGTGTTAGATGCTTTTTTAAAGTCTTTAAACACCCCCACAGTATATTCCTTATTGATTGCAGTAGATATGTATTCTACAAGTTGAATCACTCCCACTGATGTGGGCCTATTTGCTCTAAGGCCGAACTGTTGGTAACAATAAATTGTTGTTTTTTTATGAAATTATGAAGCTTGTTCATGAACAGTTTTCTACAATCTTTGAAAACTGGGTGAGCAATAAAAGTTGACTGTAATTAGTGAATTTATTGGTCTCCACTTTTATAAATAGGAATAACTTTTGCTATTTTAGTTTTGTTTGGGAATATGCCAGTTTGGAATGATCTATTACAAATGTGTGAAATTCTGAGGATTATATTCTGAGGATACTGTGGATATTGTTAGTATAGAACACTGAACTACTTACTCATTACTCACTTCATCACTCACTCACTTCATTACTACCCTTGTTGTGGCCATCTGCAATGGAAGGTCTGAGGTCTCTGTTATAATTGTCTGCAGTGCGTTGTGCTCTGGAGGCTGGAGATGGTGTTGAATCACAGCTGATAATGACATGAGCATGAGTCACACTGACAGCCATCGATCAGAAGAGGCTCATATGTTTGGTCTGTATTTTTCTTCCTCTACCAGTACTGACATCTTATTGGCTGAGTGTGAAGCTCATTCTGTAATACTGTAACTTTCCTATTCTAACAAGCCTGCCTTCTCTACACAACTGACCATCATCAACTCTTTTATTACCTCATTCTTGCAGCCCTTCACTGTCTACATTAACCCAAAGAGTGTTAATTTATAAACACACAGTCTAAAAAGTTCTAGTTTTCACATTACCAGTCATTTTAGGGTATTTCTTTATAGCAATAACAATGTTTTTGTCATTAATTGCTGTTGATTTCCTTGGTCTACCTGTTTGACATCTGTTACTCAATACACACCTGTCAGTCACATGTTCCAATACTTTTGCTCACAAGACAAATAGGTGGGTTCAGAAAAAAGGTGCTATTTTCTGAACTCTTTATCAGATCCAGATGTAAATACCTGAAATAAAAGCTGAAATGTTGATATTTGATCTCATATTCATCTTTTAATGTCAAACCCAAATGTTTTCAGTCTACAGCATAAAGGGATTAGCATCTTATGTTAAGTGGGGAGTTTACACAACTGTTATTAATGTACAGCTGTCTTCCTCTTCCTTTCTTACTTACATTAACTTTATCTTCCTTCCTTTTCTTTAACCATTTTTTCTTTGATCTCTTCCTTTTTCTTTATTCCTTTCTATTTTTTTCTTTTTTTATTCTTCTTGCTGTCTATTTTTTTCTTCATCTCTTTTCTGTCACTATCATCCTTTTCTTTTTTGTTCTTTTCTTTCTTTTGTCAGTTTTCTTACTTCCTGTCTTTCTTTTTCTCCATTTTCTTCCTTCCTCGTCTTTCTTTGTCTTGCTTTTTCGTCTTCCTTTTCTTTTTTCTCTCACATTTCTTTTCTTTCTTTCTGGCTCATGTGAGTAAGTTAACTCTGTTCAGTTTCAGCTCAGAAGCTCAGGGCGGAGTGAGGAGGCAGCTTGAGTGGAGGAATACCCCTGGGAATGGGCAGTCAGGTCTTTTTTTTCTCTGATGAATATGACAAAATGAAAGCTGGATTTTTTACAACACACACACAAGGAAAGGAAGCAGAAAGTCAGCCAAATTACATGTTTTTATTACTGCTAAGGCACAGACCAGCCTCTAGACAGAATGTCTCTTTGTAAGTGTGTATGGTGCACACATGCTGCTCCTGAAATAAACAGCAGGCTAAATTTAGCCTTAGCCATAACCCCAGAGACTGCAAATCTTAATGGAGCTCTAATGCTGCACTGAGCCATTCAACTTACTGCTGTGTGATGTGAATCTGTGGAGGAAAGGACACAACAGGCCTCTCTTTCTCTCTCTCTCTGTGTGTGTGTGTGTGTGTGTGTGTGTGTGTGTGTGTTAGTTATATGCTGCATGGTCAGTATATCGTCATTTCTCTACTGAACACATATACTGCAGGTACTGTAGGCCTCTCGGTCTTAATAACTTCTGCTCTTTAACAACAACTCAAAATAAGTGTGTGTGCACATGCACAGTTGTTCTGAACTAATGGTTACAGTAAGCTTCCGATTGTCCCTCCGGCAGATGATCACCTGAATAAACACTGAACCTGCCTTACAAACAAAGATAGACATAGATAGAGACAGCGACATACACAATATCACAGAGAGATGAGAGAGTGTGTGTGTGTGTGTGTGTCTTGGAGTGAGAGCGGACGAGCCAGAGAGCACGTCAGCACTGTCGCTGTGGTAACGATGGATGTTGCGAGCTGGTTGCTGAGAGATGCGTGGGATGCAGAGGAACTGTGACATCATCAAACCAAATGAACTTCCTGTCCAGCTCAGGACACACACCCACATGCACCCTATCATCATCAGTGATCATCACCATGTGTTTCACAATGTTTCACAGTTACAGGCACGTAGAACATCCACTAAATGACCTGGTGGTTAACCACCTAGAATTACTGACCATTTAAACATCACTAAATAATAAATGTCATATTATTCCCACATCAATGAATGTGTTGTGTGTGTGCGATAGAGATAGATAGATAGAGAGAGATATGCCATGGAAAAGTGTGGCTCAAGACTACTGAATTAGTGGTCTTAATTGTTTTAGAGAGTGTCTGTGTGTTTTTTCCAGTACTGACTCTGAGGAATTGTTGCTGAGGCCTCATCATGATGATGTCATCAGTCTCCCAGAATAGCAGCAGCACTGAAGGCTAATGGAAGCCAGACACACACCATACGCACCTAAACCTAACCTTGATATTGTGGTTAGAAACACATTTTCTTGTGGGGACAAGCATATGAAAATATTTACTGAGAATCAATGAAACAATGTGTGTGATCACAAATGATTTACATCTCTCTCTCTCTCTCTCTCTCTCTCTCTCTCTCTCTCTCTCTCTCTCTCTCTCTCTCTCTCTCTCTCTCTCTCTCTCTCTCTCATTGATTGATTGATTGAGGAAGAGACATTTGTACTAAACTAACCCACACCACTGTCCTATAGACAGTTATGGATTCCCCATCCTCACTCATAGCCACAACTAGACAGAATACTTTGGAAGTTCATCAACATTTGTACTTCATCCTGTAATGTGTCTTAGTCATTAGACAAACAGCATTTTTTAATTTTTGTATTTATTATGGCTGGTAGTTATTTTATGCCTATTGTTTATTTTTTTGTTGCACTTGTGTTCCGTGTTGCACCTGGTCCATTGTTTTGTTTCAATATGTACTGTACTGTGTATAGCTGAAATTACAATAAAAACCTCTTGAACTTGAACTGCCACACAGCCAAAGAGCTCATTAACATCCTAACAGCCAGCTCATTAACATTCAAAGCCAGTGCAATACACTTCTGATATCAAAATTTATCAATAAATATCAATGCAACACACTTCTGAATGGTATTTAAAACATTTACCACTTTGTAATGTTGTCATTCCTTCTCAGAGCACAAAAACATGTTTTGGCACTGTTTTGACACACATCAATACAAGTGATGAAGTGTTTCCGGTGTTGTTTTGTGCCATTCTTCCTGAAAACATCTGTGTACACATCACTTAACCTTCTATGGCCCTCTTTTTTCATCTTTTTGGCCCTTACATCTTCGCTTTAAATAAAAATAAATATTTATATAATTCCAGTGTCACATGACTTTTCATTGACCAATAAAATGGGATGCTGGTGTGTCACTTCCTGTCTGAGAGTGGAGCAATTCTTTCAGCAAGTAGTGCTGTATATGACAGCACTAGCAAAGGGTGAGGAAAAGCTTTATTTTTTTTCATGTTTTTAAACACAAAACTACGTTTTATCGGTTAAATTCATAATTTATTTGAATGTATATACTAAAATGGCATATTTTAACATTTGTTACCTCAAGGCCTCCATTATGCAGTTTTTTAGAATGCTGCTCCATAGGGTTTAAGTCTGGACTAGGCCCATCTGAAACCTTCCATGTGTTGCTCTTTTGTAGAGTTGGCAGTGAGTTTTGGGTCATTATCTTGCTGCATGGTGAAGGATCTCCTAAGCAGTTTGGTTGCATCTTTTTTTTTAATTGACTGATAAAATGTTTCTGTAGACTTCTGAGTGGCGTTTGTGAATGTGACTCTTGTATTGTAGTGTTTGACAAAGGTTGCCAAAAAATAATCACATGCCTGTGTTATTTTTTTGAGCTGTTGGTGAATGACGGTTCTTGATGCAGTGCTGTCTGACAAATCGGAGATCACAGATGTTCAGCTTAGGCTTGTGCCCCTGCCCTTTATACACTGAAGGATTCCAGATTCCTTGAATCATTTAATGATATCTTGTACTGTAGAGGGAGAAATATGCTAATCTCATCCAATCTTTCTTTCAGTAACATTGTTTTTAAATGTAAATCATTTTCTCAGGCATTTGTTGACAAATTGGAGATCCTCTGCCCATCTTTGCTCCTCAGCTTTTCATGGACACTGCTTTGTACCAAATCCTAATTAATTATGTGTGCTGCAGACCTTGCTGTATAGTAATAAATGAAATTAAGTTGACCAGACAAAACTAAACATTGGGGGTTAATCTGCAATGAATTGAAAGTTAAAGTAAATGTAAATATCAAAATAAACAGTCTTTTTTACATATTTGGGGTTGGTAATTACACCAATGTCTATGATCCAAATAATATGTGGTAAACAGTGGTCATGTGGTCAGTGATGGATAAAGTAGAGGGAGCTGACAGATGGATTACAACAGATGGGCTGCAGTCTGTAACTGTACACATATGTAGTAGAAGTGGTCCTGACAAAATGGTCAGTGCACTTTGTTTTTCTGCAATTACAGACTGTAGTACATCTGTTTCTCTTTGTTAGCCTTTTTTCATTCTGTCCTTAAGTGGTCAGGACCAAAACAGAGCTGGTATTATTTGAGTGGTGGATCATTACTCAGTACTGCAGTGACACTGATGCGGTGGTGGTGTGTTATTGTGTGTTGCACTGTTACATTGCTGGCTACCGTCCGTGGCCTTTTGCATTGCAAGCTGTGCAGTTAAAATGTTTAAGCTGCCCCACAGGCCTGGCCAAACTGTGGACACACTTTCAATGCTAAAGACTGTAAACACTGTTTTCAATACATATTGACTAAATAAAGCTGCAGGTACGTTGACAAAATAGTCGAGTCAAATTTATTTATAAAGTGCTTTTTACAACTAATGTCACAAAACAGTTTTACAGAGTTAGTAATAACAAAATACCAAAGCCCCAATGAACAAGCCAACAAAAAGCTGAAGTGGTGGGATTAAGAGGTATATGTGAAGTGAGCATATGTGCTGTATTGATAAATGGACACACTCACATTATTGGTTTTGCTGTGACCTTCAGCACTTCACAAACACATTTACTGTGCTGGGTACTTCGTCTTGTTTGATTATGCATTACTTGGCAACGCGTCCACTCTGAAAGAAAATGTGCAGATGTTATGATGTTATTCGGGTTGTTATACAATGCCACTGTGGTACAACAATAGATTAAGCATCTGCCAAATTCTGTTTTATTCACAGACACAACTGCCCCTCCCACTTCACTTTGGCCTAAATGTGCTCAGAGTCAACAGCACAGCCTGCAAAAGAACTTTCTAATCCCAAAAGCTGTCTGATCATTGGTCAGTTTGCACAACAAGCTCACAAGCCATGAATAAGTGAAGTGAAAGTGTAGCAGCAGTTGAGGGTTAGGTGCCTTGGTCAAAGTCATTTCATTTGTGTCCTGGCCTGTGTGGTCCCCAGGGGATTGAACCCTTTCCAATCAGACGTCTGGTTCCTTAACCACATGTCTATGGCTACCCCCAGCATAACAATATAAACACTGAAAACATGCAGTGCAGAAAAATCATATCATAACCTTATAGTTACCCACATATCAGCTGGTATTTAGCAATACTACACAAAAATGGCATGTTCTGCCCTGCCAAAAAACTTTCTGAAAACCTTATACACTTGATTTATATGCACTGCCTTAAGATAAGATAATCCTTTATTGGTCCCACAGTGGGGAAATTCCAAATTCTAATTGTTGAATTAACATGACGGAACTGCAATCTGGAAAAGTCAGAGCTCTCAAAAACCCTGAGTAGGTGTTTTTAAAAGATGGCTGGTTGTTCAGATGTATTTTTCCTTATTTATAATGTATTTTTATTTATTTTTGCAGCTTTAGTTGTCATATGTTGACTGTACTGACTCGGGGATGAATGGTTACATCTTTCATTGTAATCTTGCATTTCAAAAATGCAACAAAAATAGTTTCACAGGTCTTTTAATGGACAGGCTTTCAACTTGCAGGAAATAATGTAGAGAGATCAAATAACAGAGTTTTGTGTCAGGACAATAAATGCTGTGATGCAAATAGGTGAGTAATTGCAGGAAGTCTGACAAACCATTTTGAATCTGTGTTACTGGAGCGTGCACACACACAAAATAACACACTAGGCCATCTCCATTATGTAGCCTCAGGCCACACACTCAGACACACTGCCATTTGCATTTATAATTATCAGTGAATTTCTCAATTGCTGTAATTATAAACTTCTTTGTCTTTGAGGAGCTCAAACAAACATTTTCTGCTTTATACATAAACCTAATACAGCAGTACAGGCCAACTTATGCTAGGTGACATAAATCGGGGAGAAAAATCCTTGCTTTATAAAATATATACAGTTTAAATGTTAAATAATGATGCACTCGAGTATCAACATATAATATTTTAATACTGTACATTTTTATACAGTTTTCTCAAAAACCCATTATAGATTTTACATGTGAGCAAAAGTATTGGAACAGATAAACATAAAATAGATGAAAGTGAATAAGATTTAATATTTAGTTGCAAATCCTTTACTTTCAATAACCACATGAATACTGTGTCCCACTGACCATTAAACTTTTGTAGTTTTTTTTTCTTTTTCTTTTTTTTTTATTTTATTTATTTATTTATTTATTTATTTATTTTATGTTTTTTCAGGCAACTGCAGCCTCTTTCATTTGATATGTTTTTGTTTTGTTTTTTGGGGGTGTAATAGTTTTGGCAGTATCTTGCTACTGATTAAGGTTAAGTAGCTACTTGCTACTTTGGCAGTATCTTGGGTCATTATCTTGCTGCATGATAAAGGATCTCCGAACCAGTTTGGTTGCATCTTTCTTTAAATTGACAGACAAAATGTTTTTTTAGACTTAAGTTCATTGTACTGCTGCCATCAGGGGTGACAATGACATCATCAATGAAGATGAATGAGCTGGTCCCAGAAGAAGCCATGCAAGCCCAAGCCATGACATAAAAGCTGAAATGTTGATTGTTTGTCTCATATTCACTGTGTGTGTGTGTGTGTGTGTGTGTGTGTGTGTGTGTGTGTGTGTGTGTGTGTGTGTGTGTGTGTGTGTGTGTGTGTGTTGAGTTTCAGTCCAGACATTAGCAAGGTATAACGCAGGACAGCCATTTACAACAGAAGTCATTTACATATATTTTTCTTAAAGGCACAATAACGAAATTGCCACTGTGTTTAATTATGCACAAAAAGGTGTGTATTGGTCATTTACAAATTCATATACCCTTTTTACTATGTAAACCAACGTAAATGTAATAATTAAACTGCACTGGGATATGGGCCCTTTAAAAATGTGAAATGCTTCTCACCTGAAAAGTAAGTGGTGTCTGGAACATTGTAGACTTTTCTGGCATCAAATTTCCTTTTTTTTTTTCTTTGTTTTGTTTTGTTTTTTGTGAGTTATCATGGAAACAGCACATATAGTGACAACAACTACTGTTTGCAGTGGATTCTTAGTTTACTGTAGTTAACAAAGCCAGCAGACCAGAACTAATCCAATCACCTCCTCTAATGAAGCTGATTATGTACCTTCACCTACCATTTCATTCATTCTCTTTCAATCTCTATCTTGTTTATTTCTCTCAATAGTTTTCTTACAATATCTTTTCTTTCCTAATCTCTCAATCATTCTCAACCTCACTCAATCTTTCTTTGTCTCTCAATTTGCTCAATCCCTTCTCTCTCAATCTCCTTTCCTTTCTCAATCTTTTCTTTACACCTCTTTTTTAGTATTTTTTATATTTCTCAAACTTGATCTCATCCTTTTTTTCTTTTTTGATCACTCTTCCATCACTTTAATCTTTTTTGTTTTGCTGTCTCTCTCCCAATCTTTTTTCTTTTTTCTCGATTGATCATTCCTCACTTTCTTTGTCAGTACCTTCTTTCTCAATCTCTTTATCTTTCACAGCTTAAGTTTAAGATTAACCCCTTAAACAGCTACAAACTAGTTGTGGCATCCCTCCATTTGCTTCAGCTAAATCAGCATGCCTGAGGCCTGTAAATAACTCACAGACTTTAGCCAGGCTAAAGTCCAGCTCCCACATGGTGGGGTTAATTACAATGCAAATCACTTCAAGAGAAGATGAGGCAGAAGTACATTTAGGAAATGATGATCAGGTTAAAGTGAATTAAAAATGTTTTATTATTTCAATATTTGCTGTAGAAAGTACATTCCCCATGTTTGACACAGTCTATGTTTATCATAGATATTTGGAAATTTAATTTTCTTCCTCAAATACTTGAGGAATTTGGTCAATTTATCGATGACATAAAAATCTAATCGATTAATTATACTCCTAAGTACAAACCGGATTCCAAAAAAGTTGGGACACTAAACAAATTGTGAATAAAAATTGAATGCAATGATGTGGAGGTGCCAACATCTAATATTT
>BRDA01061772.1:2421-16086 GCA_036984385.1 Crenuchus spilurus | reverse complement strand
AGACATGAATGGGAGAGCATTCCTATTTCTAAACTTGAGAAACTGGTCTCCTCTGTCTCCAGACATCTGTTGAGTGTTGTAAGAAGAAGGGGGGGTGCTACACAGTGGTAAAAATGGCCTTGTCCCAACTTTTTTGGGATTTGTTGATGCCGTGAAATTTTGAAACAACATATTTTTCCCTTATAATGATACATTCTCTCAGTTTTAACTTTTGATCTGTGATTTGTGTTCTATTCTGAATAAAATATTAGATGTTGGCACCTCCACATCATTGTGTTCAGTTTTTATTCACAATTTGTTTAGTGTCCCAACTTTTTTGGAATCCGGTTTGTATTTCACAGTTCATAGTTAGCATCTGGCAATAATATCCCAGCAGGCACAGAATATTGTATCAATGTTGCAAGAACGTAGACAATGTTGTCAGAACATTGTCACAATGTAATTGTGCCTTTTGGGATCAAGCAGAGTTTAAATAAACTAATGGAGTCTGTTTAATTTTATACCAAAATCATCCGTCATCAGATGCTGAGATTGGAAATATCACTGAAAACACCAAGAAATCATTAATATTACTTCACAGTTGCATACGTTATATAACTGATAATATCTCACATGCTCTGTTGCCAGATTTACAACATTTACATTAAGACCCGACTGTGAATTTATGTTATTTATTAGGGCTTTAATTTATTTATTAATCAACCATTTAACTAAACCAGTAGTGTCAGTTATGAGAATGTTTTAGTTCTTTAAAATATACAGATGACAAAATGATGTTAATTATGATTAATTATGATAAGATTTACTAAAGTCAATAACACATCTAATGTTTAAAAATATGCTTTAGCTTGTGTAAAGGCAGTAACACTACCTGTAAATAAGCAATGAATATGTCCTGACCTAGTGAGGCTGGGTTTGGAGCAGAAATTCTCCCATGATTACTTAACAGCTGCATGTTTTGCAGTTTGGCACAGTCACAATTCCTACCGCAATTCCAAAACCAAGTGTACACATGTATGTCAATACGTTTATGAATGTCTATAGAAGTGCTGGGTAAGTTGTCAGTGGTGTGACCTGAACACAGGTGTTTACTTTGCCAGCTGGCCAGTCAGTGGCACTTTTATAAATATCTCACATTTGGCACCACTGAGGCAGAGGAAGCTGACACACACACACACACACACACACACACACACACACACACACATACACACACACACAGATGGTCAGACTCAAGTATTATTTTGCTCAAGTGTTGATGGAGAGGAAACACCTGTAGTGAAATGTGCTCGGACGTCGTGCTGAAGCGTAGCAGTTATTACTGACCCCTGTCCCTGTCCATCTTCCTGACACAACTGTTATCAACCCAAGGCTGCACTGATTTCTCACTGCTCTTTTACTCTTTGACTGTTGATATGTCACTCAAACACTCCTAAAAAATTAAAATACAAGCTAAAATCTCTGAACGGTAATGATGTAAGGTAACCTACTGACCATGTGCTAACACGTCTTAAAAATCTGTTGAAATCATTAAGCTGGAATGAGCTCTTACTGGAATTTCCCCCTGCATTGCAAGTGCTGAACCATTTAAGGTGGAATGTGAAATTTCTTAGGTGCATTAGTGTATTTTCTGCATCATTTAAGGTGGAATGGGAAATTTCTTAGGTGCATTAGTGTATTTTCTGCATCATTTAAGGTGGAATGGGAAATTTCTTAGGCGCATGAGTGTATCTTCTGCACCATTTAAGGTGGAATGGGAAATTTCTTAGGCGCATGAGTGTATCTTCTGCACCATTTAAGGTGGAATGGGAAATTTCTTAGGTGCATGAGTGTATCTTCTGCACCATTTAAGGTGGAATGGGAAATTTCTTAGGTGCATGAGTGTATCTTCTGTACCATTTAAGGTGGAATGGGAAATTAATATAAGAAGTTAACTTCAGTTTCATGCAGAAATCGCAGAAATATTTACTCTGCCATCACTGCCACTTAATCTGTCTAGTAGAAAAAGCTTACCATCCTTAACTGTACTGACCCAGATTGAAAAAGCACTCAAACACAAAGGCTGTGTTTGAAATTGAACCCGATTTACCATTTAGTGCTCTATTTAGGATGTCGCCCATTGACAGTGAACAATTTGATTGCCTATATAACACATTACATCGTCACCCACAGTGCATTGTAAATATAGTGTACAACCGATGTACACAACTTAATACTAACCTACCACAATGCATTGTAGTTTCCTCACTCAACAAAGATGGCGGACAAATTCATCAGCACAATAGTGTATAAATGTAACATAATGTAATATATATTACATAATATAATATATATTATTATATAATTATTGCAGTATTTATTCACATAATTATTGCTATTTTACTCAATAATTGTATTGATAAAACGTAAACATGGAAATAACTACATAGAATCAGATATTAGATTTGCATTTATAGTCATGACAAACTACATTAGAACATGGAAAATACCTCAAATGTGTTGGAGATATATTTTGATGTTGCCAGTAGCCTCCATTGCTAACATGCTAATGTGCAGATAGTTTATACGGTGAAAGGTCAAGATGGTTTGTTTCCAGTGTACGTAAATGTCATCTGAATTCCCTCTCATTGCTACACTGTATAGTGTTCTATGTAGAATATTGTAATTATGATCAGTGAATAAGTAAAAAAGTGAGCCATTTCAGACACATCTATAGTGTCTAACACAAACATACAGCTCTCTGTCTCACAGACACAACATGGAGTAGCTCTACTCAACAGCTGCAGGTGAGGATACTCAAATGGAGGATGGATTTCATTCTAATGAGTTTCCTCATTGCATAATAAGAGGAGTCCAATTTTAAACAACTTGTTAAATTACATGTTTTTAGCCCAAGACCAAGACTAGGATCTTAAAGGGGCTATATTTTTACAATTTGTGTGTTGGTAGGCACACCAAATAAACTGTATGTGTTAAAACTGTAAACAGTATAAAAATAAAAAAAACATAAAGGAACACTTAATTCCATGAAAATTTAAACCATTTAATATTGGTTCATTTGTCATGAAATGCTCACTTGGTGTCAACAGCAGTTGACATTTTAAAAAGAAGTTAAAAAAACTTCCCAAAGCACGCTGATCATTATTAAATCATAGATATTTAAATGATTACATTGAACTCTCTCTGTGACTTCAGGTGATTGTAACACTACAACACATTTGGGAAAGAGGGCTTTAATTATTTTCTTCTCCTAAAAAAGCCGATGACATAATTCTGAATTCGATGTTTTCACCAGTTTGTTAAATGAAACAGATGGACAGGAAGCCATCATCAACTGGGCTTTGGTTTGATCCATTTCTCTGCACTCCATCACCTCTGTCCCACACAGGAAGGGTGAAAACTAAGAATAAGTAAAACAGAGCAGAAAACAGAGGAAAGGAGAGATAAATGAAAAGACAGAACACACTGGATTCAAAAGAGGAAGTAAAAGAAGAATGGCACATCATATAACACTTAAAAGAGAATATGCGGCAATTGGGACAAAGTAGGAAATGACACAGGACAAGACAGAGCTAGGAAGTTCACATGGAAATATAGATTATATTGACAGGCAAGGCAGAAAATAGCACAAAGGAAAATGCATAAATAGCTTCTGAAAGAGTGTAAACCTGTATGGTAAAGTGATTATAAACACTGGACAGGCAGGCTGTATGAAAGGTATTTCATAGTGGAATAATTTTTTTTATTTTTGTCCTACAGTGCCTCTTACATTAACCACCAAAATTTCCCATCTGACAGCTTATGTATTATATAATGCTCACCGATGAGGAATCACACGACTTCTCAGTGACTCATGTAGCCAATCACCACATATTTTCAAACTGCTCCACAGCTCAGCGCAGCTGAAAGTGGAATAGAAGGCAACTGTCCAGTTGTGTCTGTGAGCCAGAGAATGCTTAGAGTTGGGCAGCAACTAGACTACAGTGGCATCGTTACAAGAGGATCGGAGTGTGCCTAAGGCCCATTACTTTAACCAAACCTCCTCAGATGGCAGCAAAAATGTAAAAAAATAAAAAAGTTTTAAGGTTGCTACACAGTAAATCTGCCAGTGTTAAATCAACACTATTAGAGTTAAATTAACACTGAGAGTGTTACATTTGATCTAATCGTGTTGATTTAACACTGACATATTTACTGTGTATGTGCTCTTACACTGGACAGACCCAAAAGGCCAAATTATTGTACATACAAAATTCTGTGATGCTGATGTTGTACAGTCAACATGTGACTTGGAGGATGCACACTTATGACCTCACGCTTCCAGTTTGCTAGCATTGATACTACCTAGCTTGAGGTGTTAGAAACATATTATATATTATACATATATATATATTATAATAATATATAAACATATATATATTATAATGTAATAATAGATTAAATTAACCAATTTAGCCAATGTGATTTTTCACACAACGGAATTTGACCTCCACATTTAACCCATTCATGCAGTGAAACACACACACACTAGTGAACACACTAGGCTGTGAGAATTTGTGCCTGAAGCGGTGGGCAGCCCTTATCCATGGCGCCCGGGGAGCAGTTAGGGGGTTAGGTGCCTTGCACCTAAAGGGCACTTCAGTCATGTCCTGTCTGGGGATCGAACCAGCGACCTTCTGGTCACAAGACCAGATCCTTACCATGGCTGCCCCATCACATGAGTCCAAATTAAAAGAAATAGGGTAACCAGAGATCTTATACACCCATCAAGGTACAACCATTGCATCACTCTGGAAATCATTTGTAAAATGTTACAAAATATGGACTATGGACTTAGACTACTGCTCAAATGTTTGAAGTCCATTTTCCATGACAACATATACTATTATTTTAGAAGGAAATATGTTTTCTAGCTGTTCTGGAACATAACATGATAAAAACCACAAATATTGCAGCTTCCATAGCATCTTAATGGTAGACGGGTGAGGTAGGACAGAGACACCACTTTATAGCTCAGTCGTAGTGTCTAACACC
Source organism: Crenuchus spilurus (assembly GCA_036984385.1). Taxonomy (NCBI): domain Eukaryota; kingdom Metazoa; phylum Chordata; class Actinopteri; order Characiformes; family Crenuchidae; genus Crenuchus; species Crenuchus spilurus. The sequence continues at coordinate 11,052 of BRDA01061772.1, read as the reverse complement.
AGTGACTGTGAGTTTATAGGATTTAGTACAGCAGAGTTCACACTTCACCAGTTTAGCACATATTTTGTATAATAGGAATATTGTGAATACACTAGAACAGGAGATATTAGTCCATCAGAAACCTCAATAATCACTGTTAATCACTAGAATAGGCATTTTGCAACTAGGCTATGTCTTTCAGCATCAGTACTAATGCTAGCTCAAAACATCCAGCCAAAATATACCTGCCTGATGAAGTCTGTGATAATGAATAACTGTATGAAAGCCTACAAACTCACCAAAACTGAACTGAAAAAGAGCTGACAATGTCCTACCTCACCCTTCTACCATGAGAGGTTGAGTATCTGGGGCAGCAACATTTGTGGATGTTAATCTCGGTTTGGAAGCAGAAGTATATGTTGTAATGGAAAATATTATGGAGAGTGACCCAAAACTTTTGAGTGGTAGACTATGTACACCCAAACACTTGCTACTAACAGACAGGCTTGTACAAACAGACATAATTTATAATATTACAGTGTGTTCTACAAGTAAACATTTGTAAACGTTAAAAAGGTCAGGAGTGGCAAAAACATCTGACTTCATATATAACTGTTGTTGGTCTTGCATGCTTTCATCTCCTTCGGTCATTTGTGCCAAAAAGCATCACATCAACAGCTTTTAGTCTTGTACTGGTTTCTACCTCCTGTCTTTGCTTATTTCACTGTTGACATCAAGTGAACAATCTAAGTGGTTCATCAGAACATCTTGACTTGTTCCTTCAAAAAATGTCTGAAGAAACTGCTATAGAAATGCCAGACTGGTACAAAACAAAGTGAAAGCACATGATATTCAGGAAAGATTTTGCCAGGATAAGACATATCATCACTGAATCAACATATTCTAATAACCAGAGGACAATATTTAGTGTGGGTGCATTTAGAGTGGGAGATTTCTTCTGTGTGCTCAAGCAAAAGCCTTACACATTTCAGGGAAAGCACTCCATCAGACGCAAGAGGGCAGGAGAAGATGTTTATAAATGGTCTTCCCAACCACATGGCCAATATTTACTTTTCCATTCTGTTTAGCTTTCTCCAGGAATGGCTAACAGTGGCCAAACAGAGGAGATAGGCAGCAGAGAGGAGATAGAGAGTGTGGAGGAGACTTCTCAGGATAAACTCACAGGAGGGAACTGGCCTGATTTACCAGACATTGACAGATGTTGCCTGGACTGTGGCTTTTAAGGTGACCTCGAGGCGTTTCATTAGAGCAGGCATCAAGGACAGAACTGGCCAGGTTGCAGGAGGGAGTGTAATACGTTTACTGTAAGCTCCTGTTCAGAGATTCACCTTTGGATCCTTCTCTAGACCTTGGGAAGGGTGAACGGCTTGAGAATGCATGGCTTCCCAAACTGATTTTCTACTAAAATGGGAATATGGAGGTTAAATGAATAAAGGTAGATGAGCAAACTTGTTCAACAAAATTTTCAACTTGTGATCACGTTCTCCTAATTTAGACTATTGCTGCAAAACAGTGCCACCTATTTATAAAGACAGTGTGCACCTAGTTTGCACATACCAACATTTTCTCATATATAGCATCATGCTACTGGTGGATCTGTGGCAATTCATAGAACCCTATTTTTGGTTTACACTCCAAGAAACAAAAGATCTTAGGAAACACACACACTGCACTGACACTTTTATACACTTGGCCACTTTAACTGTATATCATGTCATGTCACATGCCGTCATCGCTTCGCGATGGTAGGCTGCACAGAAGAGTCACTTCTCTCCAATGCCATCTGTCTCTGGTTGCTTGTAGCAGGCTAGCACCTGATAATCCAGTCCACGTCTTGATGTTATCCATCCAGGTTATTCTTGGTCTTCCACGTCTTCGGACTCCCTCCACAAGTCCAGTCATAACACTTCCTTCAATGCTCTCATGTGCTGCCTCATCACATGACCAAAGTAACGTAACTTATGTGATTTAACGTGCATCAGTAACTCCTTTTGAGTTCCAGCATCTCATAGACTTGCTCAGTGGTCATCATCTTCATCCATGAGATCTTCAGCAACTTCCTGATGCACTTGTTCTCAAAAGCCTGAATACGTCTTTCTTCCTCTTTCTTCAGTGTCCAGGCTTCACATCCATATGTAGCTACTGGCCAGACCAAGGCTTTCATCAGTCTTAGTTTGGTGTTGGTGCTCATTGACTTGCTTTTCCACATCTTTGTCAATTTGACCATCACTATTTATTCTTTTATCCACTCATTCATATAACTTGCTGCTAATCTCCCCATGCCATGTTCAATACTCTGGACATTGTACAGTCTAAGTTATCTATACCCTTGTCCAATACTGCTCTACATAGTGTACAGTCTATGTTTACATGGTATAGTCTACATCTGTATAGTCTATATTATATCTATATATATTCATAAAGACTTTTTATATTATATCAAGCACTACACTGGGTAAAACTGGGACCTTGGGAATGTAATTTCATTCTACCTCATGTGACACGAATGACAATAAAGTTTCCTTGAATCCTTGAATCCTAATCGATTATTGGTTCAGATAAACATTTCAAGGTCAAAGCTTCAGCTGATTAGGAACCAGAACAATATATTTGGATTTTCTGTACTTTAGAAAGGATCTTTGCACTTGCACATCTCGTTGGTTCTTTAAAGAACAATTCATTGAAAAGTTTTTCCAATAAAAACCCTTTCTGGCACCTTTATTTTCGAGAACGTACCACATTATCCTGTAAGAGATATGACAGGATTCTGAGAAACAGCTTCGATCCTGTTACAAATAATCTGATTTTCCATCCTAGCAATACTGAGATATGCAACAATAAGATCACCCAAGGCTGGCTGACTGATTCTTGAAAAGGTACCTGTTGTATTAAGTATGAAACCCTGAAACCCAAGAGGTGGATTTAACTCATGTTTTCACAAAGCATCCGTGAGCCGATTATCCAGCTTTAGAAACGTAACAGCGACTCCCCTCCTTACTCAAGTGATATTGCTCATTACCGTCATGCTCTGTACAAATCCCCTTGAATTACAGCAAAAGTAGAGCTTGGCTGCATCTCAGTGAGAGAGGAGACAAAAAGAAAGCAAAGAAAGTAGAACAAACACAAGGGTTGCAAGTGAGATGTGAAGGATGCCTGAGGGAGATGGAGCAAGAGAAAGAGAAGAATTACTGAGGGCTTTGAGGGGAGGGGAGCGAGAGAGAACGAGTGCTAGAGAAAGGCAGTCTTTTGTGAGAACTTATTCATTTGAGTAGGGTTTGGTTAATGAGTAGTATCAAAAGACACAAAGGAGCATTTGCCATATGTGAATCGTCAAAGAGTCACCTCCACCTAAAACTGGTATGATCTGAAGCCTCTTCAACATAGCCAAGAAGAGCTCTTTGGATCTGCCAACGCAGAAGACAAATACTGGCACAAGCACAAAAAGACAGAGGTGTGGACACTGACACAATCCTTCTGCCTGGAACAGATGAGATGGAAGACACCAGGGTGTATTTTTGAATGGAGATGTAAGGCTTTGTGGAAGTGTAGATGAAGTTTATTTGTTGTTAATTGTGAGCTGAAGACATAGGCGACCCATCCTGAGCCACAATCCAGACCTACAACTGCCGACCTATTTCTGAAAACAATAGTTTGTTCTGTTTTGAAATGGTTTGAGCATCATTCCAACATCTATCTTAATCCAAACCTGCATTCATATGAATAAACAGAACAATAGAATGTGTAAAAATGGGTTATAATAGCGACAGAAGATGAAGAAGTCCAAATGATTGAGTTGGTGGCTCAGAGAGTACTGGCGCAATAAAGTCCAACTAGAAAGATTTCAGAAGTGACACGTTTTCCTTCTATAAAATGATCATTAAACTGATCTTAAACAACATATGAGCTTTCCAGGTGCTCTTTCCTCATAAGAGAAGTAAAAAGCCAATGGAGTGGCAGGTGGAGAGGAAGAGGAAGGCTTCGTGCCAACATTAACCTGAGATTTCCCATTACAGCCAACACTCAGCTTTGTAATCTCACATAACGGTCAGATACATTACCACATGTGGTGAGACTGGTATGCTCTGGGACAAAGATGTTCTTAGTCACACTTTGAAAAGTGAGACAAAGTGTATAGCTTGGTCAGAGCTCCGAGAGGTAGCCAACCTATCACCTTGGCATACCAGACTTCAGGGTAGTGCAGGGATGTACAATCTTATCAGCCAAATGGCCGCTATTGCGGCAGGTTTTTTTTCCCAACAAAGCAAACAAATCACATGATCAGCAAACTATTAAAAACATCTGATTGCAGCCACACTAGCTCTTGGCAGATAAGATTAGACACCAGTGATGTAGTGCATGTTCTATGTCTTCTAGCATGGTTTGTGTTTTCCAGAAGCATCCCAGCACAAAGACTTGTAAAGAAAGCATGAAACTGAACACTCAAGATGGTCTTAATACTTAGAAGTGTTTTAAAAAACTGTGTTGTTACCATGGTTGTATGAAGGCATTACCATAGCAAGACCGTCACCATTTTGTTTTGACACAACCATGATGGTAGCACCATGGTACTACAATGGTAATACTACAGTGATACAACTTACTTTATTATAGTAAATTACAATTAGCAGTGTTAGTATGCTAAAACTTTGCATTATTGTAGTACACAGTCAGTATAATATGACCTCCCCTGCTTTTCAGTGTGCTCAACCCAGCATGTCACAGATGCCATGTGACAGTGTGATCCCTGACACTTTCCACAGGGCTTAACTGGTCCACTGCTCTGTACCACTTGTTGAAGTCATCCTTCCCTTCTGGCATCAATGGTCTATGTAGCACCACTGTTATTCAGACTCACTGAATGTACAGTGGCTCTAGAACATCCCACACTGTTAGCGGTTTCAGAGATGCTAACACCCTTCACCTGGTACCCCATCACAAACATAATTTAGGGGGGGACATGTCCCTTGCACTTTTTCAAAAGGCAGTTTTAGTCACATCTAAAAACAATGTTATGCTATATTAAATGGAGACGGGTCAAGCACTAAAACAAAGTGGAAAACGGCCAGTAAAGCTGAAGCCTTTAGACTGCCCACAAGCTCATCAATTGGCTTTGCCATTTCTTGCTAACATGTAACTGGCTGTCCCCGCTGTCACTCCATCTGGTTGTAAACAGCCTCTGCACTGAAATTAGTTGAGCAGGAGTCTGTGTTCTCCTGCCACTGGAAGTTGTTAAGATGTTGGATGTTTGTTCTGTCTGGGTGACGTCAGCTAGGTGGATTTTAATATCTGAGGTTTCATTTACATTAACATTTGAATCTGTCTCTGTGTGTCTGTGTGTGTGGTGTCTATGTTTGGTAATCAGGCGCAGCCATGTGGCAGAATGTATAAAAAAGAAAAATGGACGTAAGAGACTTCTTTAGATATCATGGTACTGTTCAAGCAGTTCAAGCCCCCCCCCTACTTACTGAAGCCAGTTTTGTGTCCCCAATTTCTGAAATCAAAATTTCGCCAGTGTACCCCATTATCGTGTGTAAATCGCTTCCTTTGACAATGATGATGTTTCACACTCTGCTACAACTGACTGGTGTGCTCGCTTATTTATACGTGCAGCAAATGTCACGTGACATCTGTGACGTCCAGGATCAGTTCATTCCAAACCAGGGGTGGTATTCTGATATGACAGTGCAGTACTATGATCAAGGGTTTAGCACCAAATTCTGCGCCCTGTGCACAAGCAGTGCAATTATTAAATATTATTATCTTTTATATTTAAAGGACAATAAAATTACACTCCTCAAGAGCCCTTCTACCACTTGGGGCCCTGTTAACTCAGTCCCAGTTTTCACCCCATTACACGCCCCTGACTATGACAACACCATCCTGTAAGTATCCAAAAACACGTTTCATGGCGGTACTTTCTGGCGAGGTGAAAGGAGGTGAAAGATAAAAGGGATCTGCGCGTGAACGTCCCGGATGACGCGTCGCGGTGTCTCGCGCTAGCTGAAGGATGATGAGAGGCACACAGCGCGTTACTGTGGCTGATGCAGTTTGTCACGTTTCACTTCATGACTCGACAGTTTCTACGTGGCACCGATTCAAAAAGAGATCAAGTTATAAGCCACGAGGACAATAGGGGGGTGTTAAAAAAAAAGGAAAAAAAAAACAACCGAGGCTTTGCTGAGTGCGCGCTTTCACAAGTCAGCCCGGCAGGCTCGATCGCGTTCATTCAGTAACTTCTCTCGTGTCTGTAAAGCGGCACGTAGGCTTCTCCAATCGCCTGCACACAGCAGCGTTCGGCTCGAGCGCCGAGAACGCGTCCTTTTCTGCGCACGTGAGCACAAGTGGCGCACAATACGACCGCGCGCGCGCGCGCGCGTGTGTGTGTGAGTGTGTGTGTGCGTGTGAGATAGTCTGCTCTTGACTGCTTCGCCTACCTGAGCTGGAGAAAGCGCCAGGAAAGCAGCGAGAACCTGCACGTATGAGGCCAACACGCACATTTCGTGGATCACGGCAACAAAAAAGGAGAAATCCGCTCAGGTGAGGTCACGTGAGTGTCCACAGATTATAATCCACGAAGCTCGAGATGTCCAGGCAGCCCTCAGAGGACCTGGTGGAGCGTTCAGACGCTTTCAGTAGTTTATTGAGTTCCAAAAAACCAACAGGTCCACCAACGCTGGGAGGAGGTCAGTGCTGAGATGTTGTAGATGTTGGGCCTCAGGAGAAAGTCTTCTCCTGTGCGTTTCCTCTACATAGTTGAGCCACTTGTCCACTAATTGCCCCTCAGCTCCATTTCAACAAGTTGCTCATTGAAATCTCCTCCTCCACAGCTTTTCATACTCGTCCCATCCCCACCCTCCTCTCTCCTCATCTCTCCCTCTCTCTCCCTCTCTCTCTTTCTCCACCTTACTTTGTCCTGCATTCATCACTGAACTACAGAATATGTTTGAAGGTTGGGGTAAGAAAGGGTCTGAACATGAGGTCTCTGATTGTCTAAGAAAATCTACAGCCCTGCATTAAAGACATACATGCAGAAAACAGGCCATTCTGCACTTGTGTGGTCAGAAGTCTTGGAATTCATCTTTTATTTTGAGTGGAACAGTAAGGGGTGGACAGCTAGACCAGAATAAGCACAGTCTCAGAATAGCCTGAGAAACAAACCACACAATTCTCTGAGTAAACTGTTATGAAATCCAGTAGCAAAGACATCGCTGTGTGTACTCTCCAACAAGACAACAAAGAGTTCATTTAATAAGAACTAAATCAGATCATTCAAGGAAGTGTTTGCTTCTATAGGCATAAGATTCTCTCTTTCTTCTCTCTCTCTCTCTCTCTCTCTCTCTCTCACACACACACACACACACACACACCCTCCCCCCATCCAGTTCCTCACAAAACATTTGTCCTCCGTAACAGCGTCGTGGTGTTTGCAGTAACGTTGGAATGTATGACTTGGAGATCTTTATGTGGTTCCTCTGCATTCTTCACTCTGTGTTGAATGATAGGACTGCAGTGAGCTGTTGTAAAGAGCACACTTAGGTGGACAGTGTCAGCAAACAGACACAGTTCCGCTCCTCTGTTAGGAGCTCTGTCACCCCCTCACACATATTGGACCACAGTGAGGAGCTACTTCTGTGATGCTATTCATTAATGAAGGATGCCTAAAGATACAATCAGCATCTTTAACATGGGATATTCACTCATTAAACATAAACTCTGACATTATCATGTATGTACAGCTCTGGAGAAAAAGAGAAGACTACTCCAGTGTCCAGACCTGAACCCCACTGGAAACCTCTGGAATGTCATCATGGGGAAGACGGATGGTCACAAGCCTTCAAACAAAGCCGAGCTGCTTGAATTTTTGCTCCAGGAGTGGTAAAAAGTCACCTAGCAGCAACGTGAAAGGCTGGTGGAGAGCTTCAACAAGGTTAATTCCACCAAATATGAATTTCTGAACTTGCCTTAAGTTAAAACATTAACATCGTATTGTTTTAACAATGATTATGTGTGTAAACTTTTCTCTTTGGTCTTTGCATTACTGAAGACCAGAAAACACTGAATCTTTTTGTTTTTTGTCATTTTCATACATTTTATTGCACATAACTGCTCGAAATGACTTCTTTTAGGAATTTGGCAGAATTGTCAATAGTTTATAGAATAAAAAGTTTACTTAAACACACCTAAACATTTAAAAAAGGATCGTTTGCAGTGGTTTTTTAACTTTTTCACTGTTGTAGGTATGAGTAGGAGAAATCTAATTATGTGCCCATATAGAGACCTTTTTAAAACTGACATTTGAAAAACATTTTAATCTTTTCCTTGAATTTATAAATCAGTTTAAACATGGAATCATATCAATACTGTAATCTTATAATCTAAATGGACTTAAATCAATAATATACATAATTTCCATATGAATAAAATATACTCAATGTTAAAAAAATGAAAGGATAACTTTAGAGAAGAAAGCAAAGATGTTAATTTTTATGTAAAATCACTGTAAAGAAATGTATTCAGTACTTTTGGAGTACAGTGGTAACCCTACTTACGAGTTTAATCGGTCGATTGCTCGAGCCGAGGACGTGCCTAATTTGAGCATTCATCCCAATGGTGACATGAGGTTTTCATGAC
>BRDA01061771.1:0-50730 GCA_036984385.1 Crenuchus spilurus | reverse complement strand
CCTCTCTCTCTCTCTCTCTCTCTCTCTCTCTCTCTCTCTCTCTCTCTCTCTCTCTCTCTCTCTCTCTCTCTCACACACACACACACACAACACCTACAATTTTCCCATTTTTTTTGAAAATTATTCAGTTTAATGTCTTGTTGCACTCTGTAATTAAAGCAGAGGACTTACATCATTTAATCAATTTATAGACCAAAACATATCTAAACTTTGGATTCATCACAGTGTCACCTTTGTCAGATATAACAGCTGAACACACTCCTGTCATTCTTTCTACAATAGACATAAAATATTCTTCAGACAGTTCTTCACAAATCTGCTGCAGACGTTCACATAAATGTTGGTACTTGTATGTTTGCTTTGCTTTTCACTTCATCACAGATCAGCTGGATGGGGTTTAAGTCTGGAGACTGTGCTCCACTCCATGTTTTCAAGCTGACCATCTTGTTCTTTTTTCCTGAGGTAGTTCTGGCAGAGCTTGGACTTATGTTTTGGGTCATTATCTTGCTGTAGGGTGAACCCTACAGCAAGAATACTTAATATTGAATGCTTAATATATGAATACTTAATATCTGATAGTATATGTATATGTAGAATGTAACACATAATTGCACAAGCCATAAAATATGGTGTATCATAAACAATGAAAATAGCAGCAGTAGTATTAATCAAAGGAAGCACTGTTCTTAAAACGATGTAGAACTGAGTTATACTTGGCTGCTCAGGTCTCTTTCTCTCTCTGTCTTTCTCTTTCTTTGTCTGTGTGGTCCAGCAGGCCTTCCTTTCCCACCAAAAAAGAACCGAATTTGAGGAAAAGTACTCTCCTGCAGTCTTAACCAGAGCTCTGAGCTTCACACAATGGAACCGATTGTGCTACTCGACAGGAAAAAGATCAGGCTTGCTGTAATTGTTGGCTACCATGAATCAAGACTGGTATTGTTAGTCTTATCGCCTTGGCTATACTGACTGGAGCCCTGAGACTTATGTGGAAAGCTCACTCTTTTTGAAATGGACACTATATTAAGAGTAGGGTTTGCTTGGCTGTTCACTGTGATCATGATGCGGCCTCATAAGCACATAATCTGCAAGATGATCCAACTCAGATTACTCAAGGTTAAACAGTATTAGTGAAATTGGAAGCTGAGTTCTGTAAGTGTTACTAATACTGGTCACTTGTGGTGTTGAGAAGTCATGTACAGTCATACATGACAAAATTGAAATATTGTGAAAAAGTACATTTTTGTTCATAATTTAATTCAAAAGGGTTAACGATCATATTTTTTATTTCATTACATGTAACTTCATATTTCAAGCCTTTTATGTTATAATGTTGATTAGTATGGCTTATTGCTCAGAAATCCAGTAACTCAAATTATTAGAGTATTTCATAAAATTAAACAGAAAAGGATGTGCAATACAGAAATGTTCAACTTCTGACAAGGATGCTCATGCATGCACTCAGTACTTGGTTCTGGCTTTTTTACCACAAATTACTGTGTCAATGTGGCATGGCATGGAGACAATCGACTTGTGGCATTGCTGAGATGTTATGAAATCCAGGTTGCTATGATAGTGGCCTTCAACTCATCTGTATTGCTTTGTTGGGCGTTAATCATCTCTTTCTTGGCAATACTGTATTGTTTCAATATGTGATTCAGGCCCGGAGATATGGCTGATCAATCAAGCACAGTAAAATCATAGTTTTGGCATTGTGGCATAAGTCCTGCTGGAAAAGGAAATCAGCATCTCATAAAGCTGAAATGCTAATAAATGGTGCTCTAAAATCTTTTAGTAGACAGCTGCATTGACTCTGCACTTGATAAAACACAGTGGACTAACACCAGCAGATGACATGGCAACACAAACCATCACAGACTTCAGAAACTTCTATATGTTGAATATAATAGTTTAGTTTGAAGACATAGAACAGAAATATTGTGTGTCTTACTAATAGACCCATCACAATTATTCCATCAATTACCCATTAATTTCCACTCTAATACAGCGCTCTCCATAATTATTGGCCCCCCTGGTTAAGAAGTGTTCTTTGGCTTCTAATAAATTCTTTTTTAAGAAAAATAATATAGGACAACAAGGCAAAAAAGAGAAAAATCTAAGCTTTAATTAAAGTGCTTTTATTTGTTCGGAAAGAATCACACATTAAGAAATAAATCTTTTGAATGAAATCATGTGTGCCACAATTATTGGCACCCCTGGTTTTAGTACTTTGTACAACCTCTTTTTGCCAACAAAACAGCACTTAATCTTCTCCTATAACTCTTCACAAGATGGGAGAATACAGAAAGAGGCATCTTCCACCATTCCTCTTTGCACAAACTCTCTAAATCATCCAGAGTCCTGGGTCTTCTCCTGCACTCTCCTCTTCATCTCACCCCACAGGTTTTCTATTGGGTTGAGGTCTGGGGACTGAGATGGCCATGATAGGAGCTTGATTTTGTGCCCTGTGAACCATTTTTGAGTAGATTTGGCCACATGTTTAAGGTCATTATCTTGCTGAAAGACCCATCTTCAGCTTTTGGGCAGAGGCCACCAGATTCTGATTCAAAATGTCCAGATATTTCAAAGAGTTCATGATCCCATGTATCCTTACAAGGTTCCCAGGTCCTTTGGAGTAGAAACAGTCCCACAGCATCACCAATCCTCCCCCATACTTAACATGAGGTGTTTTTCTGCGTACTCATCCTTGGTGTTACGCTTACAGTGTTTGTTGCCAAAAAGCTCTATTTTGCTCTCATCTGACCAAAGCACGCGGTCCCAGTTAAAATCCCAGTAGCACTTGGCAAACTCCACCTGTTTACGCTTATGAGTATAACTCAGAAAAGGCTTTTTCCATGCATGCCTCCCAAACAGCTTGTTGGCATGTAGATAGTGCCTGATGGTTGTTTGGGAGACCTCATAACCCCAAGGTGCTACCATTTGATTCAGTTCTCTTACAGTGAGCTTTGGAGAACGTTTTACTTATTTTACCATCCTTCTCACTGTGCATGGTGGCAAGATATACTTGCGTCCCCTTCCAGGCTTGTTTGTCACAGTTCCAGATGTTTTGAACGTTTTGATGATTGCTCTGGCTGTAGATAAGGGCATCTGCAGGTGAGTAGCCATTGCCTGATTTATTTACACATCTGCCTTACTTGAAAAGTGTCTTCTCTTGTCTTTCCCATGTTTAAGAGTGAGTAAAAGAAATAGGCCTTTGTGTGATGCCATATTTATACCCCAGGGAAACAGGAAATTATTCATTACTAATTAAAGGTTCCTAGATACTTTGTTCCACTTTATAAACTACAGTAGAAATGACAAAAATGGTTCAAATTTATTTATTTTCAAGAAATTGTTAAGGGTGCCAATAATTGTGGAACAGCTCATTTTATGGGAAATAATTATTTCTTAGTCAGGATTTTTTCTTTCTTTCTTTTTTTTCACTTGAGTTGAAGGTTGCTTTTTACTAAACTTTTTCAGAGTGAGATTATTCTTCTGCAATAAAAATGTATTTATTTTAAGGCTTTTAACACATTTTAACTAAGGGTGCCAATAATTATGGAGGGCACTGTATATAACTATATATGGGCAGGGTTTATTTGCTCTGAGTTATAGTTTGGAACTTCCAGACTGAGATCTGAAACAGAGAGGCTGGAGCTGGCTTGTGGACACACGCCCTGGCTTGTAGTAAATATGTAATCAAAAGCGGGTGTGGGGCAGGAAAAGGGTAATCTAGATCTACAGAGCTCAAACATGCCAGTTCAATCATTTAGACACAAATGCTGTGGTAGGTAATAATGCCTTCCACAAAAGCTCAGGTATGGCTCATCATCAGCTTTGTTAGCAGGCTGACATCTTAAGTTTAAGCACCCATGTGTGCTGAAGGGGTTTTGATTTAGAGTTCTTGTAATGACACAAAGGTCCAGCAGATGGCAGTACAGCTCTTGCCAGTATTTGTCTGGAAGTCAGTAAAACTGTCAGTGGTCCTTTCTTCACGAAAACAATCTGTGCTTTGTACCAAACATATGTTGACTTCCTCTGCTCAGCAGCTGTCACACTCACTCTCTGTCAGAGTTTCTGTCCTATGAAAGACACCATTTTACATCTACTAGAATTACTTGAAGGGAAATGTTCAATTAGCAAACGCTAACAGCGATTGTACAAAATCAAATTTTCAAACAGTACTTAGATATCAGGCCATGTTTTCAGCCACAGCATTCAAATTCTAATTTATTTATTGATTTCACATGTAATTGTGTTTTTCTGGTTGTATAACTATAACCCCAGTTCCTAAAAAGTTGGGACACACCTTCTGGACATTCAGTGGTTTTTCATTATATAAAAATTGTCTGAATTGTAGATTGAATTAGAAGGGTGTCCAAACTTTTGACTGGTATTGTATATAAAATGGAATGCAACATAGAACACATATCAGATGTTGAAAGTGGGGCATTTTACCATTTCATTAAAAATATGAACTCAATTAGAATTTTACAGCAACAACGCATCTCAAAAGTTTGGAATGGGGCATCTAAAGCTGGAAAATAAGTGGTACTAATAAAAACAATTTTGCATCTTCTCTGGGCCAAAGCTCATTTAAAATAGACTGACGCAAAATGGAAAACTGTTCTGTGGTCTGATGAATCAAAATGTGAAACTTTTTGGAAACCACAGATGTCGTGTCCTGAGGACTCAAGAGGAAAGAGACCATCTGTCTTTTTATCAGTGCACAGTTCAAAAGCCTTCTTATCTGATGGTCTGGGGTGGCATTAGTGCCTATGGTGTGGGCAGTCTGGAAAGACACTGTCAATACTGAAAAGTATATAAAGGTTTTAGAACAAAATATGGCCCACCCAGACATCTCTTTCACGCAAGCCTTGCAAGACAATACTAAACCACATGCTGCATCCATCACAACACCATGGCTTCACAGTATAAGAATCAAGGTGCTGAACTGGCCTACCTGTTCCCCAGATCACATTTGGTACATAATGAAATAAAAAATCTGGCAAAGAAGACCCAGGACTTTGAGCAAAACTCCTCTCCCAAAACTGGTCCTCTCCAGCAAGTGGTCTCCTCACTTCTGAGATGTGTTGCTGCCATCAAGTTGTAAAAGTGTTCATATTTTTCATGAAATTGTAAAATGTCTGAAATAAGTTCTATGTTCTATTATTAATAAAATTGGAATCTATGAGATTTTCAAAATCATTGCCTTTTGTACATTTATTTACATTTTAGTGTCCTAACTTTTTGGGAATTATGGTTGCATTTTGCCAATTATAAATAGAATAACCCTTGCAAAAAAAGTATACTCTCATGGTAGAACCATGTTTTTGGAGACTACATGATGATAAGCATGGTTCAATAGGCCAGAGTAAATGGTATCAGGGTAGGACAATGATATGATAACAGTAATCCAAATGGTAACAAAAGAATTAGTTTTATTATGGTAAGGCAGCTAGTTCTACTGTATCATATTAAGATTAATCTTAATATTAATGGTAGTTGTGCAGTAATACAAGTAGTTTTTTAATGGTAATACATTTAGCTTTGTATTATATCAACACTGGATACAATGATACTACCAGAAGAAACTTGAAACATGTTCAGGTCAAGTTAAATCCTACATCAGGTAAGTCTAAATACAAAATATGCAATACAGGCATTTCCACACTGATGTGCTGTGTGATAACTAGAAGGACTCTGGTGTAAAATCACAATTCTGAAAGTATTACTGGATGTGTAGAAAGTGGATAATAATATCACTGTATCACTGTACTATGGTACATGGGAACATGTCATACAGCCTTGGTAGTACCAGGTTATTTTTTATTATTAAGGGACATCTGCATATTTTGAGTTCCATTTTCCATGAGCCATTAAGCCAAGCAAAAGATAAACCACTTGAGCAGTGTTAGATGTTTATTATTATTACACTGCTGTGTCTAGACTTTGTGGGAAAAGCCCCATGGCAGTGATGCACTTCCTTTCTGAGTAGCAGCATTCTGTTCCTCTGACTTCCAGGCACAGCATTTTCCTGCTCGACTCCCATGAGAGACAGAGACAGACAGAGAGAGAGAGTAGTGAGTTGAGACTGATAGATGAACAAGAAGTAGATAAAAATGAAACTGGACATCACCCCTATTTTGAAAAGATGGGGAAAAAAGACATTTTAGGATCAATTTTAAAGTTCTCTTAATTATTTAATTATTTTAAAGCTCTAAATGACCTACAACCTGTGTCCCTCACTGCTTGTCTGTTTATGTTCCAACATGTGATCTTATGTCTACAGGTATTTTCCATCTACAAATATGTGCCTTAAATTACAGGAAAGGTAGCACTACTGGAGAAACTGCTTTTTGTTTATGTCATCTAAACTGGTGTAATAGATTATGTCTATTTGTAGACCATCAATCTATATATAGATTTTAAAAAAATATGTAAAAAAAATCTGAAACATCAGAACATGTTTTTGAATAAAGTTCCACTGGTTATTATTCTAATAAGCTTTTGTTTATTCAGCTCCATTGTCTTTTATTGCTGTTTCTGAAATGTATCACTTGTTTTTTGAAACATGTTTAGCTACTATCTGTGCTATATTATTATTTTTATTATCCATCCATCCATCTATAATATTATTATTATTATTATTAGTAGTAGTAGTAGTAGTAGTAGTAGTAGTAGTAGTAGTAGTAGTAGTAGTAGTACAAAAGAGACAATGTTTGCTTCTTCAGGTTAATACTGTACAGGAGCTATAAGACTACATTAGCTATGATGTAATGAATGCTGTAAAACACAAAAGTACAATGCAAAGCTAAAACACTAGAATCATTCACCTTTGAGCCTAACATCGTCAGACATGTCAGAAAATGCATCAACACAGACAGATTAAATGTTTCTTGACTGCTTAATAATTACAGTACATGTGACTGCTAAATGGAATTAGCATACAGTAACAGTCAAAGGTTTGGGCACAATGTTTTTATTTAAATTTTTTTCCTACATTGTAAATTAGTGCTGAAGTCATCCAGACTATGAAGGAACAAATAAGGAATAATGTAGTAAACTTCATCCATCCATTATCACACTTGCTTAATCCTGGTCATGGTTATCTTTATCAGGGTCATGGTTAGTCAACTTAAGTGTCAAACAAACCAAAATATGATTTAGATTTTAGATTCTTCAGACACACAACTGATGTCTCAAACACATTAAGAACGAAAGAAATGCAAGTAATGAACTCTTGACAAGACACAGCTGTTAACTGAAAGTCATTCCAGGGGACTACCTCATAAAGCTCACTGAGAAAATGACAAGAAAGCTGGCATCTAAGCAAGAGGTGCCTACTTTAAAAAATGTAAAATATTAAACATGTTCTGGTTTGTTTCAAACTTTTTTGTTTACTAAATAATTACATATGGATTTCTTCATAGTTTAGATGAGTTTAGTATTCATCTGCAATGCAGCCCATTTTTAAATAATAAAAAACACTGAATGTCCAGGTGTGCCCAAATTTTTCACTAACACTCTATGTTAGCTAATATTGCTAGCCTTGTAGTTCTGTAAAATTCACTCCCCAGACATAGATGATCAACTATATTTGTGGTACAGGGAAATGTGAATTTTAGTCAATTTCTTGTCTTAATAGAACTTCAGTCTTCATTCTCATCCACATAAACCTCCTGCTAATCCTGCAAGCCAGGCCTTTATTGATTTCACCCTTCCTGCCCAAAGCAGCCTCAACCTATATGCTCTAATGTTGGCAGTCTAGAAGTTGTAACCCACAGACAGAATGTTTCATTACCCATAAGGCAGTTAAATGGATTTGTTGGACATTAAAAATACAGTGGCCCAGCAGTGCTGGTGAACACTGACTGCACTGTAGCTGACTTCCTCACCAGTCAGCAGTTCCCATAGCTTCCCGTGGCTCTTCCTCTGAAGGGGTCTGGCTCTGGTTCAGCTGTTTTTCTAACACTGTGCTCAGCCGGTGCTTCCTGGCGTTTCCTTGAGTTTCCTGTCTTCTGGTTGTCAGAGTAGGGCAATGGGACATGCCTGAAGCTTGGACATTATGGCACACTTGTTAAGACTACGTCACTACCGCACACTCCCACTACAGCCAAGAACACAAGCAAGACTGCTGAGCTGTAGATCATAGATGTGAAGGTGAACACAAGGGAAAGAAGGCCCACTGAGATGTTCTTATGAGGACTGGGAAGCTATGACCGCCTCTTTTCCATTCTGGTTGAATGAGAATCAACGTTGGCACAAGAAGAATCCAGCAACATCATTTGGAACTAACTGGAAATGACTTCTTCTCAATTGTCTAACCCAGAATTGGATGTCGTCTCCTGAGGAAGTCACACTTCTCCTGTCCACCTCTCTGTGATCTACCTCTGGATTATACTGGATTGTTGTAAATTGGGCTTATCTCTAGAGGTGAATATGAAAGGGAGGGGAGCACACTGAGGAAGTGGATCTAAACTGGATATTTTTGTTCCCTATTCATCTACAGGAAGACTGGCTTCAGGCTCACTCTTTCAGATACTTTCTCCTGTTGCACTTTTTTTTCCATGTGGGTCCTTAGCGTTCTCCCTGCTGTGTACTCTTTCTTGCTCTTTACACTGTGCTTCTGCTGATGGCCAGTGATGGACTGTCTGGGTTCTAGTCTTAGGAGGTCTTGCCTGCGCCGCACTGCCTCTGGTAGGTGATTGTGCATGATGATGGTCAATTCCATGACTATGATAATCATTTTTACCCTGACCTTCAGAGTGAACCGAACTTTGATCAACACTGACAGACTGGAATAATCAGAAGAGGCAGGCCCTGGTCAAAGTGTGACCCTTCTGCAGCCATGATATCAGCTTAGATGTTATTCTAGAGCTGAAGTAATCTCTTACCATACATCTAAATCATTTCTAAAGAGTACAGTATGGGCAATGGATTAAGAAAAATGAGACGACGTCAGAAGTATTGGTTTTGGCAGACAAAAGGTAAACATCTAACACCACAAAACTGCTTTGGGACGCTGGGGTAAGTGAAGTTTGACCATGTGGTTGGTCATGGTTTTAGAAGCAGCTTCAACTTTAAACCATGCATATATCACAGCTTAGTGCCCTATCTCTCTCCTTGTGCTTTGATGGAAACCTGAGCTCAGTAGCCAGTGGCCAGCTTAGAGTGAAAGCAGTTTCTCTGGTCAGGCAGTGCCTGCAGCTGGCTCAGGAGTAATCTATACTACTTCTCTTTTACGCTACCCATTGCCAGTGACCTTATTATTTAAGCTCAAGGGAGACTGCACTTATCTAAATCTGCAGCAACCAGCAGTCCACTTCCCAAACTGGTATCACCCAGATGCTAGCGAATTTGTGCATCCAGTCACAGTAAAAATGATATGACACTGTGTATGATTATATGAAATAAGTGGTCTTTTCACTATAGAAGATTAAGATGTGATTTTTACTTTTAACATTTTAAAAGCAATAATATGTACTGGAGTGTGAATATGCTGTAGCTGTGTACTATTTGTCATCAGTCATAATGTCCTTGTTTTGGCTGGGTTGTTGTCATACCATGCTGAACCATGAAAGTCACACCTGAAAACCAAATATCCTCTGTGCAAAGTGGGTATAAATGTCAGGCTCTAAGACACTCTTCAGTGTCTGCCTCATGTGACCTTTTGCATGTTTACTCACTAGTTCCAACCACAACAATCTAACACTGGTTTAAAATGTTTCTAAGAAAGTTGTATGTGATAGCACATTTTGCCTATATTTTCCATTACCTAATGGTTGTTAAGAGGCAACAGTGTTGCCCTAATCTACTAGACCATCATGGTGTGATGATAGATGCCACTTGTGTCTGCAGCCAAAGGTTGGTTTCCAACCCTGGTCCTGATGTACTCCCTGTCCTGCATATTTTCTCTGGTCTGAACAACTCATGCAACTAATAAGTTACTAAACAAGCTTTTCTTGAGTAGATGTTGGTGTGTCAGGTCACAGGGCAGCAGGGGGGACTCCAGGACCATCTCTATAACTTATCAGGACACTCTGTTTAGGTCTACAATACCACTCCACACTGAATCTATGGAGAAAAACAAATAAATTGCCAGATGCAGGATAGTTGCTAGTGCTGATGCTTCTAGCTATTAGCATAAAATAAAATAATCTCAGTTCATGAATCAGGCAGGAGTTTAATGTCAAGAAAGTGGTCACCCTGCCCGCCCTCCATTCCAGGAAGGAAAAGGCAGGGTTCTCTTTAAGTATGCCCTCTGTTGTTTTTGTTTCTGTTGTTCCACACCTATTTTGCAGATACACCGTCATAAAATGTGGATGAAATCCCATGACAGAGCCTTTGTTTAGCCTTGCATTAGACATACGTGAAGTCTGACTGATCATGCAGTGTTTTGAATGGGCCATTGTTTTGATGTGGTGTGATAAAGTTAGAGCAGATAGTATGGTTAACCAGGAAACCAAATGAGTGTGAGTGTGTTTGAGTGTAGACTCATCAGACTGGTCTGTTTATATCCTTTTCCACTGAAACCTACAAATTAGCTCTGTAGCTGTTCTTTGTATGCATGCACAAGCATAGATGCATAAAAGTTTCAAAACACTGTAAACAATTTTCTGCTTTCCTCAGATGTATCAGCCAAAACTAGAACTCAGTGGTCAACTAAATTTCCCAGTTGTTTCTGTAAAAATATGATGAAAAGCTTCTCTTGAACCACATCCAGGTATTAATTAAAGTTTCACAAACTAGTTAGTATGGTTATGAACAGAGTAAAGACAAAACTTGTGTAGCTGAATGCTGAGTCCACCATTTTGGACAACAAGTCCAATTTGAAATAATACTGCTAACAAATCCTGGAGTTCAGTAGTCACCTAAATCATCAAGTTGTTTTCATACATCACCGAAAGTCAACCTGTACACAGTAATTATCAAAAAACACATATAAAATACGTTTAATAATGAAAGGAAACAGCCGCATCACCTTGTATTCTTCCGTTGCACACACCACCGCGCACACCAAACACAAAAAAAGGCTTTATACAGTAAATGGGAGATGTGTCGTAACCACAAAACATCGTAACCTTGGGACGACGTAACCCGGGGACTACCTGTGTGTGTGTATATATATATATATATATATATATATATATATATAGCTCTCGTGTAATTTACAACTTCTAGTCTGTGTCTCGTGTCTCTACATGCTTGTCTGTACATGCTTTCACGTGCTGTCATTGTCTTCACGACATCTTGTCGAATGGACGTGCTACAGCTCTCGTATTATCCACAGCCCTGGTGTTCATTTCTCTTTGTGATTACATGTCTTATTTAAGCTATCTTATGTTTCCAGTGTTTGTCAGTCATTAAATGTATCAAACATATGTTTTGATATCATGTTCGTATTTGTCAGAGCTACAGTGTTGTTTGGTTTAAGTTTTGTTATTAAAACTTTTTTTTTTTGGACACCCATGCTCTCTCCATCTGCTTCACATTGCAGCCAGTGTTATATATATATGTAATGATCATAGGGATGCATTTTCACATTTCATATAGAAACGCAAAAGCTACCGTTATCTGAAACATTGGATCTTTATTTAACATTCATCATTTTTATACCTAAACTACATACATGGGGCTAACAAGACAGTTTTTAGGCCACTTTCACTACAAATTGTCTTGCTCAACTAAAGATTGGGCATTTATTTGGAAGAAGGAAGAACTTGGCCATAGGCTTCCATTGGTTAGCAAAATCACAGCAACAGCTGTAAACTACAGAAGCAAATCTGGACTCTAGACATGTCATGGCTGATCAACTACATCTTTACATTGGGTAAATGTATGTTCATGTGATTTTTGAGTGAATTCCTCTTTTAAAACCTAAAACTATTCTGGTAATTTCTCATAATTTTTTTTTCTTTTAATTAAATGGGTAATGCTTAAAACTCACAAGTAATGCTTTCACCTATTGCTGAGACATATTTGAGCATCACGGGTGTGGTCATACACACATACATGTTTGACTTGCATGTGACCACATTCTTGTGGTGTAATTAGATGATGATGTTAGAAGTCACACATATGTGAAAGAACTAATTTAGAGAAACAGCCATAAGAGACTGAAAGAATGTTATCAATGTATAGCATGCAGTGGTGCAGAGTGTTTGTTAGTGCTTTTGTTCTCTCAGGACTTGTTTAACCTGTGAGCTCAGATGCTTGGCCAAATTATAGCAAAGCAATTACACAAAAATTCCAACAGGGGGCAGAGACACTATGACTTGTGTATGACTCATACTATTATAGTCAGGTCTGCAGTTTTGCACTCCTGTTCCAGTGAGGTTCCTCATAAAAGAATGCTTTAGTCACTAAACTGGACCGTGCCTAGAACAGATTAGAAGATTCATTGAGTTTTCTATTTTCTTCTAGTTTTTATGATCATGTCTGTTACTTATGTTTCTTGTGTAGGGAAACATTCTGGACAAAACACCTGTATTATGATCTACAGATTGTGATTTTATTAGTAATGTGATATGGTTAAAGATGGCCTGCCTTACTCTCGTATTACTATACTTTTTCAATTTGAGTTTCAGTCAATTATATTAATTACTGTTCAGACAGTATCAACATTAGAACAAAATAGGCTTGAAGTATGTCATTTTATGTATATTGAATATAAAATATATGACAGTTTATCTTTCTGAATTAAACGATGAGCAAAAATGAACTTTTTCACAATATTCTAATTTTTGGGAATGCACTACATGTGATCACTCCCAGCTGTGATTGATCAAGATGCTCACAGCATACAGTGTATGTATATTTTAGCCTGTTGTTATATAATAGATATGGTCACTGTCCAAAGAAGAAGTAGTAGCTCAATTTTTTGGATTCTTTAGATTTCTACATAACATGAGCTTAGCTAATCTGATTACATTGTGTTGAACTTTCATGATTATTGGACCAATAGAAATGCTTCCATTTCCGTTCCATTGAAAATAAAGAGCCCTTTTTCTGTATCCTGTAAATTTACCATTTTGGAGTCCGGATCTGAACTGTTCCTCTATGTGGGATAAATTAGTGCCTCCCCAAAATGTCCTTGAAAACTGCTTTGTAGTAAATAAGCCCCAACACTGTGATGTGTATATTGTGTCTTTGAATGTCATCAAATCTTCTACATGATAAGTTCTTTAAAGAGACAAAACATAAAGAGTGCAACATTACCATTAGAAGGGCGGTGACCTCAAAAATGCCACACATAATGCCACACCATTTTTCAAAAGTTGTGATTAAGTGGCTTTTGCAGTACTAGACTATAGTTTAAATAGTTGGTTATAATAGTGCTAGACTTTCATTTCAGTGTGCAGAAGTGTTGCCTTTAGGATGGATATATCAGTATTTCCTATTTCTACCAGAACTTTAGAGGAGAACATTCCAGGGAAATTATACATAGTACAAAACTTTGTTACCAAAGGGTGAGATTTGCACTATTTGAAAAAGAGAACTTTTCCCATAGAAATAAACCGCGTAGACCTGAAAGTTTTCACTAAAAGGATGCAAGTATTCTGGTATCTGTTACAAAGGTCAGTATTGAGATAGCTACAGTATTAGCAAATAATATATTGTGTAGCCCTAAGTATTTGTTTGTGCGTGTATTCAGATGTATAGACCATAAGGAAGAGTATGTGTATTATGGAAGAGACCTGTTTGTGTCCCCAGAGTGAAGGTGAATACTTGAGCGTAGTGCTGGTGTCAGCTTTCTTCTTTTCCACTGAGTTTGTGTATTGATTTTGACTGGGCTGTGTTGGCTGCCTGTGGGGAACAATTTCATCTGCCTTTTAGTCCTCTCACCCACACAGGCCTGTCTGACCAGCAGAATTCTTTGTGCATGTGTCAAAGGAAGTTGTGCGTGCATGTAAGTGTTTTTCAGTTTTCAAGGTGCCAAGATGAATTCCTGACATGTATGTTTGTGTCCATATGTATCATTTAACACAGGGGTGCACACACTTTTTCAGCCTGCGAGCTACTTATCTAATGACTAAGTCAAAATGATCTACCTAATATAAAAATGCAAGACACACATTTATTTATAAATATACTGACAATTTATGTGTAGAATGTATGCTGGTGTACCTTGAATAACTACATGAACCCATATTACACAATACAACTGTGTACGTGTTTTGTCATTAGCCTACTTTACTCTGATGACTTGCACTGAATGGAATCAGTCAGGGATGTATAGTCTGGACAGTAGTTGCTGATAGCCAGCCTCAAGCAAACCTCCAAATGATCATCAGTCATAGTGGAACGATACTTGGATTTAATGATCTTCATGTGTGAAAAGGCTGACGCCGAATAATGCAGTCAAGGCAAACACACTTCAATAATAACATAGTAAAAAAGTCCTCCACTCTGTATGGAAATGGTCAGTTTTAGGTTTCTTACACAGGCAGAACAAACATACATGTTAAGACCTTACAGTGACAGGTGAACACGGACTGCTGGCCAACTTGGAAAAACACTGTTTACAAGTCCAGATGCTGTTTTATGAAGCAATAGTGGAGACGGCCAATCACACGTTAGCAAGAAACGGCAGAGCCAATCGAATGAGCTTGTGGGCGGTCTAAAGTGAAACAGGATTTTCAGATTGAGCGGCTTGGAATCCTGCTGGGTCCTAGTGCTCGACCAGTCTCCCTGTATGTCAATGAAGTGAGATGTTTTATAGCGAGGACGGATAATAGACTGGTATCTATTTTTTTAAATGCCATGCCATCTACCCACACTACCTTTGCAATCGACCGGTAGATCGCAATCGACGTATTGTGCCCCCCTGAGTTAACACAACAAACAGCTACAAAATCAAAACACTGTACAGGATTTGAGCTATTTCAAAGAAATAAAAGCATATCTACATGTTTTCATTTAGTTCTCTAAAGTTATCTGATCAGCCAAGAATATGTTTGGAGTCCACACATTTGGCTTCTTTCATTTAGAATGTGAGCTGCAAGGATAATGTTGCTAAGTGACACAAACTCAGTAGTCACCTAAACATCCCATCCTTAAACTACGCAACCAAAATGGCTCTCAGCTCCTAAATTACATAAATATATGACCATGACCATCACACGCTGCCTCATAACCACATTTTAGTGAAACTGTTTAGGCCACAGGGAAGCTGTTATTGGATTTTCACGCTTGTATTTGGCAGATAATTAGCTGGTTACTGCACAACAGGTGTGTGTATGTGTGTGTGAGAGAGAGAGTGAGAGCGAGACCAACAGAGACAGAGAGAACACAACAGGTGTGTGTGTGAGAGAGAGAGACAGACAGTGAGTGACGGCCAACACAACAGGTGTGTGTGTGTGTGTCAGAGAAAGAGAACACAGCAGGTGTGTGTGTGTCAGAGAGAGAGAACACAGCAAGTGTGTGTGTGTGTGTGTGTGTGTGTGTGTGTGTGTGTGTGTGTGTGTGTGTGTGTGAGAGAGAGAGAGAGAGGGAGAGAAGGAGACAGAGACGACACAATAGGTGTGTGTGTGAGAGAGAAAGAGGGAGAGAGACAACACAACAGGGATGTGTCTGTGTGTGTGTGTGTGTGTGTGTGTGTGTGTGTGTGTGTGTGTGTGTGTGTGTCAGAGTCAGAGAGAGAGACAGAGGCAACACAGCAGGTGTGTGTGTCAGAGAGAGAGAAGGAGAGAGACATAAAGAGAGATTGAGAGACACAGAGACAGTGAGAGAGTCTGTGTGTGGTGGTTTATTAGCTCATATGCGCACACACGTTCCACTAATGGAATTCTAAAACACCTCATCACTCTCTGTCTGGATATTAATGGTGCTGTAGTCTGTCAGCACAGAGCAGAACATGGGCAGCTGCACAGACTGATGTCCATCACTCTCCAGGGTCTGATCTGATTTGTGTAGTGAAAATAAGCACAAATGCCAGGTGCCTGACCTCTTTTCCACAGACCAGTCTGCAAGGCCCACTGAACCTCTGGAAGAATGTAATCAGCCAGAGCTGGGTTATATCCTTCTGTTTCTGTGTCGGAGTGTTGGGAGTGTGGCAGACTGTGATGGGGCCCCTGAGGGTCCAGTGATTGACGAGTGTGAGTTGACGCTCTGTAGGCTGAGCAGCCATCACTGCAGAGGAGCATGAGGTCAGTGGAGCTCTGTTAGAGGAAGCTGTGATTAATCACAATCCTTCATGCTCAGCTTGGGGCCGTGTTTACCACCAACCCCCCACCTTCTCTCTCCACTTCAATAAAACTGCACCAGCTCGACAACATGACAGCTGCAGTGGAACAATGTAAATTCACTATCACACAATCGTAGAGATGAGTTTTTGGGATATTTTTAACCATTTAGTGTTCTGCATACAAGACTTCAGTCTCTTCTGAGGCACTTTCATTTCCAATATTTCACAGAAACCACTGTCAGAACTAGGCATATTGGTCCATCATATCAGAGTAAACTGAGAAGATGGGGGAGGGGCTTATGCCACGCCCACGCTCAAAGGACCTTTTTTTGCTTACTGACGTACACATTCTAAAGGTTACATTTTCATGACTCTCTTTATTAGAAGGCTGCTGCAGCAGGAATTGAAATAGTACCTTATAATACTATTATAAATTGAAATAATACCTTCTTTCTCAGACAAACCAATCCTTCAAGACATTTTACCACATATTAGTGCATCTCCAAAAATTAGAATATTAAAATAAAATTTGAGAAAGTTCATTTTTCATAATAGAGTTCATAATTGAATTAAAAAATGTACACAAATTATATTATATTACACGTAAAATTACATATTTCAAACATTTTTGGTTTTAATGTTGATACTGTAATTTACTCATAATGAAATTTTGAGATGCTGGATTTTTATTTTCATAAACTATAAGCCCTATTAATCAACATTCAAACAAAAAAAGCTTGAAATGTCACTTTATGTGTAATGAATATAAAATTTTAAATTGTTTGATTTGTATATTATGAACATAAATGAACTTTCACTAACCATATATTTCCACACTTGTTCATGCAAAGTAGGGCAGGTGACTTGTTAAAAATGGTTAAACATGTATATAAAATTATGTACAGATATAAACAGTCCTATCAGAATATTATTACCACCTCAACCATGCATTTTCTTTGCAGGCCCAAATGTTAACAGTATTCATTCAGTGGTGATCCCTGAAACTTTTCTTGTTGATCCTGTGTTCATTATAAAGTTTAACTGGTCCACTGTGGTGTTTGATTGCTTTGTATCACTCGCTGGAGTAGTCATTAGCCTCTGGCATCAATGACTCATGGGGTACTCTGTCACCATTATCATGCCCTTTTGGACATCAGTCAAATCACATCCTTTGTCCATTGTTTTGAACTCTGCTACAACTGACTGGTGTGTTCATGTGGCACCTGTGAAGTCTTGGGATGAGTTCATTCCAAACCAGGGTTGGTCATAAAATTCTGATATGACCGTATAGAAGGTAAAGGATATGAGATGGTAGAGGAGAGGGTGAGGGAATAAAGAAGTGGTGACAGGAGAGAGGGGGCACAGTGTTAACGCTGACTGTTTGAATTAGCATTGATGTGACCACACTGAAGTCCTAAAGGCAAGAAAGCTTGCTACACACTGCCAATTAATGTGGGTGTGTGTGATGGGTGTGTGGTGTCTAGGATTCAAGGCCAATACTGTCACCTCAGGCTGGTCCTCTGTAGTTGTAGGTCATAGTAGAGACTGAGAATGCTCCTACATACCCCACAGCAGCATTCAGAAACCTGCAAATAGAAGGGTTTTTTTCTCAGTTGGTGGTTTAATTTCCATTGATCTCAATAGATCCAACATTCAACATTCTGATGTAGTCTGACTTTTTACAAACTACACCCACTTTCCAAAAAACTCTTTTCAGATGTGCTGGTATATTGTGAAAAACACTAAACATTTCTTGCCAAGACTTTTGAGCTCTGAACTGAATAAACAGAGGCAACACACTGGTCATTACAGTTTT
This sequence comes from Crenuchus spilurus, assembly GCA_036984385.1. NCBI lineage: Eukaryota > Metazoa > Chordata > Actinopteri > Characiformes > Crenuchidae > Crenuchus > Crenuchus spilurus. The sequence continues at coordinate 32,728 of BRDA01061771.1, read as the reverse complement.
TAGAAGTTGTATCTTTTCTCTTATCCCTGTCTTTTCCTCAGCCACTAACCCTACATTCAATATTTATGAGATGAGTGAGAGGTGAGAAGTCTTTGTATATGTATACACACACTGTATATACTGTATATACATATATAAAAGAATATTTTCGATTCAGGCTATATATATTTGAAACCCTTTAAGGTTTCTGGGCTATGTTTTATTTTGTTTCTAGGATACAATCTCACAGTGTTTTGCGGAATTTCATTAATATGCTGCTGACAGGAAAGCTGACTGCGGAGGGTCAAATTAATGGTGTGTCAAAACATGTTTGTAGTTTTGCTTCTTTATTTTAGAAACACTATTTTTAGCTGAAACACTAGAACTCAGTAGTCACTTACATAGCCATTTCCATCAGAATGCATTAACATAAATCTCTCCATGCTGATGTGGTTTAGAACACGGACTTGCTGTGAGCTCATGAGCTGGAGCAGAAATCATTTCAATGACTGTCATAGATACAGAGGAATCTGATCCAGTGTCAGTCTTCTACCAGCCCTGCTGCTGTCTGAAGTTCACTGTACCAGTGAGGTTTTATTATTTATTTGTACAGTTCACATTAGGATATACTCTGTCCTAAAACACACTAACTAGTTTATGGGACCTGGATGCATTGAGTTGTAAGATGTTTTGGTGATTATTGAGTTCTACTGTTTTGTTATCAACATTAGCCTCAAAGCTCCTGTTCTAAGCTAAAGAAGCAAAGTGTGGAGTCTTCTTGGCTGATTGACTGTAATGTAATGAATGCTGTATTTTGGTGTGGGTACCAAAATAGTCAACATCTGCATGTGTTTTTTTACTTAATTGCCCAAACTTAAATTTGTTAGTGGTAGATGGTATGTGTCTGATTACATACTGTACTGATCTCTGTCCTTTAATTGGTGACACAGCTTAAGTATGTGTTAGAGTTTAGTAATGGAGTGTTTTGGGTGGTTTCTCTAAGGGCTTTGGTTTCCACAGCGGAAGCATGTGAATTGTGTAGGTGGTTACTTTAGGGGGCCAACAGTGGCTTCTCTATCTTTTCTCTCTACTTCATCTCTCTCTCTCTGTTGCTCTCTCTCTCTGTCTCTCTCTCTCTCTCTCTCTCTCTCTCTCTCTCTGTCTCTCTCTCTCTGTCGCTCTCTCTTCTTATCTATCTATCTGTCTATCTCTGGCTCCTACACCTCTGTCTCTTCTTTTCTATCTTTTCTCTCTACTTCATCTTTCACTCCTCTCTCTCTCTGTCGCTCTCTCTCTCTCTCTCTGTCTATCTATCTGTCTGTCTGTCTCTGGCTCCTACACCTCTCTGTCTGTACTTCTCCTCTCTCTCTGCATTGTCTCTCACTTTCTCAATCAGTCCTTCCGTTGCTGTAGGCTGGAATGCACACTGGTTGAATCAGACTGGCTGTTTTGAATGAAGACATTTCGTAGCTCATAACCAACACAGTGAACACACTCATATAATGTACACACTCTTATCAGGTCCCCTACCCACCCACACACTCACCCATGCTTCTCTCTCTCTCTCTCTCTCATTCTCTCTGCCATTCTCCTCTCCCGCTCACTGTCTCTTCCTTACTCTCTATCTTTCTCACTGTCTCACACTGTCTGACCCACTCGGTCTCCTCTCTCTTTCTGTCTCTACCTCTCTCTGCCTCACTCTCTCCTCTTCTTCTCTGTCACTGCCTCCCCACCCACACTCTACCCATCCTTCTGTGTGCATATATTTATATACATATATGTATGTCCCTCCACACCCCACCCCACCCCCCACTGGTAGAAGAGGGAGCAGATGAGAGCCTCGGGTTTCCTCCCTGTTTGCTGGCCCTCCCTCCAGCAGCACAATAGAGCCGATTGTCCATGCAACACACACATACACACACACACACTGGCACCCAGAGAAAGAGGAATTGACATGAGGGGGAAATGAGTCGCATTGAATGCCATATGCTCTCTCTCCTCTGGAATGTAGCTATCTTCATGGGTTAGAGAGAGAGAGAGAGAGAGAGAGAGAGAGAGAAGTCTATTGCTGGATAGGATGAGTGAGGGAGAGAGAGAGGGGGAGAGAGAGAGAGAGGAGTCTAAGGGCTGGAGAGGGTGAGCGAGGAGGGGGAAAAGAGGAGGAGAGAGGCTTGGGTGAGTGAGAGAGAGTGAGCGCGAGGGGGAAGGAAAAGGAGGATGCGTTGCGAGCAGCAGCAGCATTAGAGAGAGGACGAGAGGAGGAGAGGGATCACGGTGAGGCTTTTCATTTTCATTCTGCTGTGAATTCTTTGCATCAGGACAACAGCCTCTGCGCTTCATTAACACACAAATACAGCCAGCTGTCATCGGGATTAGAGCCGAACCCCTGCCAGGTCAGCGTGTTTCTTTCCTCATGCCCAGCTGTGTGGTTTAGCAGGGCAGGGTAGGGTGGTCTCTGATCAGTGGGGCTGTGGTCAGAGGGCTACACAGCATATCCGTAGTTCTATCTGTTAACAGTCAGCCAACAGACCTTTGTTTTTATGCAAATCCTGTGTTTGATCTGTGCTTTTCTTACTGTGGGATTTGGGCTGATAACAAAGGGAGGAACACCTCTCAAAGCACAGGAGACTGCACATGCAGTAGGGCGACCGAGATGCAGAAGCAGCAGAGTGAGAGAGAGATGTGCCAACAGTACTGCCGGCAGTACAGGTCTTTAGACTTGGGTCAATATCTTTCCTGTTGTGTTTAGTCTTACGTGGTCCAGTTAACTGTGTATCCATGTGTGTCTGAGCCAGAGAGAGAGCGAGTGAACGAGCAAGGCTGTCACCATACAAGCCTGAGAAGAAGAGCAGAGGGGGGTGGTTTAAAGCTCTCATTAATGTGCAAAACCACACACGCAGAAAGCTACACCAGCAGGCTTTAAATTGTGTATGTATAGAACCCTATAGCCAATACTGTTTGTTTTAAGCCTAAATGCAATGTCATTAGGAAATGTTCTCTTCTGTAAGACTGTTATTCATTAGATATTAAAATCAAGTTTTCTCCATTACATTCTCCAGCAGGAGAGCAGCTCTGAAAGCTGTGAAATATAAAAAGTGTTACAGAAACATGTTCATAAGCTAAACATTTGAAAGCCCTGGGTGCTTTGTGAACTGTAGAAGTCATTCTCATTCAGTTTGTCTCGCCCGCCAGGATTTCGTTCATTAGTGATGACCTCACTCTTAAAGTCATCAAGCTGAATGACTCGACTGATCGAGATTTAGGCATAAAGTCAGCATGTGCAGAAGACGTCCTTCATCATTCCGTCCTTGTTAGTGGACAGAGATGTGCTTAAGTAATGTCTATTAGTGCAGACTGAAGGGCTGGTGCATGGGTCCTACTGACAAAGTCAAGGTTTGAGAATGTTTATATTGAGAAGGTTCATTTCTGCTATAAGTAGGGAACAGTACAGGAGATTGTTTGTAACTGCACCTCTTTACTGTGTTGGGACATTATCATACACTAACAAGGTCTGAACCCCCTTTGCAGCAATAACTACAAGTAAATGTTTCTGGTAAATGTTCTTTAACCATTCTTTGGTGGAACGACTTGTGTACTTGTCTTGCATCAGTGCATACAGCACGATTTACCGGTACTTCCACTTTGCCTATGCATCAGTACATTTTGCAGTACTTCCACTTTGCCCATGCATCTGCACATATTACACTGTGCACTGCCAATTTGTACATGCATATACTTATTATAATGTATATTGCTTCTGATTGTTTACAGATTGTTTAAAATGGATGTAACATCTCTATCTGTCTGTCTCTGTCTTTATCTCAGTATCTATCTATAGACTTCATGCTTCTTCTTTAATGGACTTCTGAAAAGCAGAAGTTTGGTTATGGGAAGAGAGTCAAAAAACTCAAAAAGAGAAACGTGTTTAGTGAACGAAGCACTTTAACTCACGTGACAAAAGTGACCCCTGGCCTTCTTTCTTTCTTTCTCTTTCCACCCCATTCTTCACTGTTTTTATTGCCCTAAGCAAGTCATTTCAAAATAATAGTGTAGTTTGTTTTTCACATGTAGATAAGTGGAGTCTTACACACCTGCAAAAAGGCATGCATGCATGTTATAAGTGATAAATTAATATGCCTGATGTCAGCATATGCTTGAGGGTTTTTTCTACTTTCCTGTAGATGCTTTTTTAGCGAGCCTGGTGATATGATACACATACAGGGGATACAGTTCAGCATATTATGATAATGTAAGCACATTTTCCTATGTACATTGCAATTTTATCTAATTTTAGGAAAAATGTCAGCAGTGAATCCTTATTCAACTTGTTTAAATTGGAGTAGAAGAGTCTAATGGATGAAGATAGCTTACAACACTGCCATGTAGTGGTCATGTAGTTAAACAACACAAAATAAAACATTTTCTGCCACCAAGGTTTTGAAATTGAGATTCGACACCAACCTTCTTGTGGTGTTTACATAGTCAGTGTGACAGAGGTAGGTGATATTTGTGCACTGCCTTCCTGTTGTTAGTCTTCTTCAATATCACTCACAATAGACGTCCCATGAGAACATCACAGGACTGTGGTTAGTGGCAGAATGTGGAGGAGGTGTTGGTGGCATTCATGAGAACTATTTTATATAGAGCTTAATTAAGACTGTGATGCAGTTTGAGCTTGGGCTGTGTGATTTGGGGGAAATATTTAATTGTGACTTATATTGTGACTGCAGTTTAAATTGTTATTTTTTCTGAAATTAAGGTTCAGTTTTGGTTGCTCTGGTTTGGGCCAGCTTATCTATTTGAAGTTCACAAGCTTTGTCTTAGGTTATATATCCCAAAGTTAAACTGTGGACAATTAAGACAACATTTTAATACTGAAGACTACAATAAAATGCTTGTGATATTTGAAAATTCACTCTTTTACTTTGTGAGTTCAGTATAAAAACAATTCTCTTAAGCCCAGTTTAAGCAAGTTGAGTGAAGTTGTGGTAAAGTTTGTTTTGGATTTGATTGAGCTGTTTGGTTGAATATTGTTTTTAGTAAAGATAAACTAAAGAAGCAAAAAGTGACCTCAGACATGTTTGTGTTGATTGGGTGTATCTTTTTTATATCATAAGTCACATACATTCCCACCAACAACATACAAATGCTTCACGGATCTCTGTAATGATGTAAATAAGTGTATTATAATTAGAGTGTTTTATTTTATTATTTTTATTTTTTATTCTTTATTCACTTATTCTTTATAATATATTCTTCTATTCCGTTTATTCTTATTCTATTATATTAATGGAGAACTGTAACTACCTGCAAAAAGTATTTCTGATTCTGATAAAGTAAAAATGATGAAAATAAAATTTTTTTCTGACCTATTCATTGAAATAGATGCACATGCACCAGTCAGAACGCCTGAAAGTAATCCAACAATGACATCAAATAGAAAAACAAATGAGAGTTTAGTTCAAGTCTCCTGCTGCCCAGATGTTTCTCCTGAGAAAAAGCCTTCAGTAATCTTATACACGTGTCCTCTCAGGTTTTAGTAGAGAGCTCAGATATAACATCTCAGGTTTAATGCTGTGAACGATAACATTTATCTATGTCAGAAGTCCTATATATATATATGCAAAGTCAAAAGTTTGGACACACCTTCAGGACATTCAGTGGTTTTTCATTAACGTTGAATGAGAAATTGTGTCCAAACTTTTGACTGGGACTGTATATAGTTTTACAATACTATATGTACACTACTGGTCAGAAGTTTTAGAACACCCCAATTTGTCCAGGTTTTTATTGAAATTGATTCAGTTTAATGTCTCATTGCACTCTGAAATTAAAACAGAAGAGTTAAATAATGGAATCAATTTATAGAGCAAAATGTATCTAAACTTTGGACTCATCACAGTAGCACCTTTGTCAGATATAACAGCTGAACACACTCCTGTCATTCTTTCTACAATAGACATCAAATATTCTTCAGACAGTTCTTCACAAATCTGCTGCAGACGTTCACATAAATGTTGGCACGTGTAGGTTTGCTTTGCTTTTCACTTCATCACAAATCAGCTGGATGGGGTTTAAGTCTGGAGACTGTGCTCCACTCCATGTTTTCAAACTGACCATCTTGTTCTTTTTCCCTGAGGTAGTTCTGACAGAGCTTTCACTTATGTTTTGGGTCATTATCTTGCTGTAGGAACCTCTGACCAACTAGGCACATACCAGTAATGCTCTAAAACTGTTGACTAGTAGTGTGTATACATACAATACACACACATACACACGTATGCAAACATTTGCACAGTACAATGAGAATAGTCATAGACCATCAAGTGTAATCATCCAGTTTAAAGCCCTTTTTGAGGTTAGTAGAGATGTTTTTGTAAGTATCAGTGTAGTGCACGTTGGTTTGTTGCAAACTTAGAAGGCAGTTAGAAAAGTTATATAATTATATATAATTTGCAGTGTTGTAAGATTGTGTATACATATATATAACTTAAATCAATCTATTTGAAATGGTTTGCACCTGATAAATGGCACCCAGTCAGGGTAGTTTGAGTTAACATGATAACAATGTTGCATCAAGAGTGAAAGACAAACATCATCCCTTCCTCGTGACATCACAAAAGGGAGGGGAGGGTACAGGGTACACAAACACATACAATATCACACACACAAAGACACACGCATACACACATGCACAAACAGACATACTAGTTCAAGTTTGACTGCTGACAGAGAAATATTGCAGCACATTGTTTGGTAACTGTTCGATGTAGACAATACTTCCTCATGGCACAGGAGCTGAAAAATACCCACATGAGCATGATGGCTAAGCGTGTATCTAAGAACCAAAGAGGGGAAAGCCATCTACGCTGGAGACAAAACCAAGCAGGTAGTTAATTATCTCTTACTTCAGTTTTTTTTTTATTTGTATTGAGCTACCTTTGACCTGCACAGTGAATGATAAGCAGAAGTTAATGATTAATGAGCATAGTGTTGTTTACTTTGTTGCAGTGTTGCTGTTTGATAGAAACTTGTCTGTTGACATCAGTGCAATACTACTTTCCATTTCTTAGTGGAGGGCAAATTGGTACAGATGGCTTTTGCTGCATTCATAACATTGTCAGTACTTTGTCAGAATCTGCTAGAATGCTGTCAGACAACATTTGCACAACATTTTGAGGAATTCTGTTACATGGAAAAGAGGAGCTACCTTTAAAATGGCTCATTTCACCTTCACAAAACTGCAGTTTAACAGGGCTGAGTGTCTGGGTTGAGTGTTGTAGATACAGATCTGTGAAAATTTAAGTTCAGATGTCATACCCATCTCCAGACCTTAACCTTACTGAAAATCTCTGGAATGGGATCAAAGTAAGAGCAAACAAAATTAGTACAGTGGGGTTTAAAATGAATAAAATCAATATGAACTTACTTTCTTTGCATTAGTTGATGTTTAAACAAGTTTGTTCTTTATTTTTCCGAAAAATAAATGCTCTAAATGACAGATGTTGTCAGTAGTTTGTCATTTTTACTCAAACACACCAATCTATAGTAAAACAAAGATACACAGATTATTTGCGTTTAGATTTATGTGCATGTATGTGTACACTACTGGTCAAAACTTTTAGAAATATGCCCTATATGACATTTTAATGATATTTAACAGAGATATGGTAACTTTTGTTACACACTGTGTGTGTGTGTATTGTATGTGTATACACTACTAGTCAAAAGTTCTAGAACAGTTTTTCTGACCTGTGCCTAGTTTTTCAGGGTTTCCTCCTACAGCAAGATAATGACCAAAAACATCAGTCCAAGCTCTGCCAGAACTACCTCAGGAAAAAAGAACAAGATGGTCAGCTTGAAAACATGGAGTGGAGCACAGTCTCCAGACTTAAACCCCATCCAGCTGATTTGTGATGAAGTGAAAAGCAAAGCAAACCTACAATTACCAACATTTATGTGACGTTCTGCAGCAGATTTGTGAAGAACTGTCTGAAGAATATTTGATGTCTATTGTAGAAAGAATGACATGAATGTGTTCAGCTGTTATATCTGACAAAGGTGCTACTTTGTGTTCAAAGTTTAGATACATTTTGCTCTATAAATTGATTCCATGATGTTTTATTTAACTCCTCTGCTTTCATTTCAGAGTGCAATGAGACATTAAACTTAATCATTTTTATAAGAAGCTGGAAAAATTGGGGTGTTTTAAAACTTTTGACCAGTAATGTATATCTGTACATGCATCAAAATGAAATAGAAGCTCTTTTTTAACTCCTGAAACCACTGATGCTGCATTTATTTATAACAGCTCATAGTGTTTCCATACAGAACAGCTTAACTTTTATGGCAGCCAAAAAAGTGTTCCTAAAGCCACACAGAGCCATAAACGTTTATGTCAACAGCCATGTTTCACATTGATGCCGTTCAGGCATTTCACCACCTTCATGACCTCGCAAATTTCCCTCAGATAACTCCATCGGTGGCTGCCATGGTAACACATATCCATGGTAACCGTCACTTTGCCCTCGTTCACCTCCCCGCTTCCAGCTCTGTGTGTTGGGTCAGTTGTTCCAGCTGATGGAGTGCTGAGGTTTAAAGGGGACAGTGTGACCTAGCACACTAACATGGCTAAATTATGAATGGAAAGTGATAGTTAGCATCATGATGTCATCGGTGAATGTGCAGTTTCACTAGATTTTGGCTACATTAGTATTTTTGGCTTAAATAGTTTTTTTAAGCTACTTGAATGACTCACTCACTGACCTGAATAGCTCACATACACACAGCCTTTTTCTAATGAAGGTGCTGTTCTCTTGACTGTATATCTGGACTGGAAAGAAGTGTTGGGTTTTTGTCTTTCTCTGTGTGTGTGTGTGTGTGTGTGTGTGTGTGTGTGTGTGTGTGTGTGTGTGTGTGTGTGTGTGTGTGTGTGTGTGTGTGTGTGTGTGTGTGAGTAAAGGAGAGAGAGAGAGAGGGCACCAGACAGTGTCTGTCAGGAGGAGTCCAGATGGTAGATGGAGAAAACCCACACATGCCCCTCCTGTCCTAAACATACACTCTTGTTATAAAATCCTGTGCTTTACTGTAGCGTTCTTTGACTTAATATTGAATGCAGTACTCGGTGCCACATCAGTCAATTAGAATATTGTGAAAAAGCTCATTTGTGTTCATAATTTCATTGTAAAATGGTTATATTTTATATTAATTACACATAAAGTCTAATTTCAAGTCTTGCTGTACTGTTAATCAGTCTGGCTTAAAGCCATGAAATTCAGAATATTTAATTTAATATTTATCTTATTTATTTTATTTAATAAGAGACCACCACAAATAATCAGTGACTCTTGTTTTGCTATTGACAGATTTATTTTTATTTTGTAAAACTATTGCCAGCATTTCCTCAAAATTCCAACATTTAGATTAGATTCAACTTCTCGCCAACGTGATTTGCTCACAACAGAATTTGACCTCTGCATTTAACCCTGTGCAGTGAAACACACACACTAGTGAACACACTAGGCTGTGTGAACATGAGCCTGAAGTGGTGGACAGCCCTATCCACAGCACCCGGGGAGCAGTTGGGGGTTAGGTGTCTACTCGAAGGCATTTCAGTCATTGACCTGCCTAAGGATCGAACCGGCAACCTTTCGGGCACAAGACCAGATTCCCAACCACCAGGCCATGGCTGCCCCTAAAATTGCAAATAAAACATTTGTCACTTAAAGCATTTATTTACAGAAAACATAAACTGGTCAAAAGAACAAAAAGATGCCATGAAGTTCATGTTCATCTTTAAACTCGATAATACTAACGATTTAACTTAATGAGTTCAGAAATCAGTATGTGGTGAAATAAGCCTGATTTTACATGCCATCCTTACTCAGTGTTGTGTGACTTATGCCACTCCTGGCACAAACACTCAAGCAGCTTTGTTTGGTGGTTTGTGACCCTTTGCCTTTCTTCTGATCACATTCTGGTGGTTTTCAGTTGGGTTCAGTTCTGGAGATTGGGTTGAACATTTGAAGTGGTCTCTTCATTTGTCCTAATGTTGCATATGCCAGTTTTTGCATAAATTATAAAAAATATTTTCATAATATTCAGATTTTTGGAGATGCACTAATAGATTTCATTGAGTACTTTTTTCTGTTTGCTTGTTTATTTTTGTTTGCTTGTTTACACATCCAAGTGCTCCTCCATCTCTAATTGTATGTGCACATTAAATTGCTTTGAGAGTGGGTTAGCTCTCTAGCCTTGCTGCCCCAGATATCACAGAATTAATTAGTGCATGAGGGAAACCTCTGGGGATCAACGTTTCTCTTATTTTTTGTATTAAATATTGGATTTCCTTTGCTTGCCTGTGCTGGTTTTGTGCGTAGTGAAGTTTCTTCTGTCATCCCAAAGGCTTACACATAATCTAACTGTTCTTCAATAACCCTAATCCTGCTCTACTTCATTATCTGCCTTCATCCCTTTCTCTTCTCCTTCTTTGTCTCTAAACTGCTTGTCTGTCTTTGTTTACTGCTCTGTAAGTATGTGAAGTGGGAAAAGCTCTTTGGCCTAGTGCTCATCCCTCCCTGCTCTGACTTCATTGTGTTGCGCTCCTTAAGCGTTTCTGCTTTAAAAGATTTCACCATAAAATAACCACCAAGCAAATGAGGAACTCCCATGTATAAGAGAGTGTAAGACACTGCTTGTTCTCTTTGTATGTCTTGGTCTTTGTATGTTAAATAGTCATGAATGCACAATAAATGTAATGTTTCTGTGTATTACAGACAAAGCAGACAATCCCAGCTGCTTCCCCACCAAAAACCCTGATGAAGATGATGCCTGTGTAGGGGTGAAGATCGCACAAGCAAAAGGTAGCTTATCTCTCTTTCTTTTCTCTGTCAGCAACATTGTCATGTCATAATCTCTGTTATGTCATATAGTCTTCATTACTTTTCAGGATCAAGTCAAGTCAAGTGAGGCTTTAATGCCATTTCAGCTTTACTCACTGACATGTTCTTTCAAGACTATTGTTCACAAGTCTAAATACAATACAGTACAATACAATACAGATGAGGGACATGATGGTAACTACAGTATAAACCAACCACCACAGTGATTATAAGTGATAAAGGAATACAATATTTCAGAACATGTTCCTTGCCAAAACGTGGATATATGAAACAACATTCACTACGGCCCCACCCCCAAACCGTAGGCAAAGACATTTGCATCGGAGCTCCCAATTTCCCAATTATGCGCACTGCAATATAGCACAATAACGCAAGGATATGGAACAGTGCTCACCATGGAGCTTTCCACCCTCCAGAATGACATTACCCACCAAACAGCAGGGATAGATTGCTTCATCACTTCACTATATATAAAACCCCCATACCATCACAGCCCTATTATCAAGCACATCTTATCATCATTATATAAACTTTCTCCGTTTTTGACCTTTTCATGAATCATAGAAGTGACCCATTCATGCTCTGCCTACAAACATGTTTTTTATATCTACTGTTGCTAGGTTGGACAAGCGTTACAGAATATTATTATAAATCCCCTTCAGGCTAATACTAAACTGTAGCATTGTGAAAATGCCTACATTCAGAATAGTCTAAGAATAATCAGCGAATGGAGAGCATTCTTACAACTTTGTGTGTGTGTGTGTGTGTGTGTGTGTGTGTGTGCGCGCATGCATGCATGCGTGCACAGTGTGCTGCTCGTTTACAGCTAATTTAGTTCTGTTTCTAACTTACAAAAGGAAAAGAGAAGTTGGGCAGTCGTTTCTGCTTTGTGATGTGTATTGGTGTTTTAGAACATCCTCTGCTCTACAAACGACTGTATCATTTAGAAAGTGAAACAATCAATTAGCATAAGCTATGTAAATAATGAAAATGTCATGAATAATGAATAAATAATGATTGAATACAGTTATTTATATGTTGGTATAATTGCATTCTAACTAGAACCTGATCAATTCAGCAGATATACAGCGTTTATAACATATAAAACATTTCTATAAAGAACTATAAAGAATAAAACATGCTTATGAGTGAGAATTAAACCTAAAATGAACTGAACGGCAGGTCTTACAAAAGGTGGTGTTACATGGGTCGTGTGTGTGTGTGTGTGTGTGTGTGTGTGTGTGAGACCTGACTTTAACAGGGAAATGTGTAGTACGTTGTAGTATGAAAAAGCTTACCCACCTGGGTTTATTATGACTAGTTAGGTCAGAGATATTATACAGTGCTTCTGTCCCTAAACATCCACTATGCAATTGAGCTAGACAAGTAACTTCCAACTGCTCCCCGGGTATTGCAGCAGCTGATGTGACTGCCTAAAAAAATATTTAGAAATAACCATTGGATATAATGGGTATTGCACAGATTCCACAGTGGACATCCTTGTCTGTTGGTACTTTGGTTAAGTATAGACTTGGTATAAAAAGCTAATAAAGTGACCAAAAAATGTATGCTAAGTCTTTTTCAACATCTTGAAATAGCATAAGTTCAAATTCATTGTTTCTGATTCATACTGAAAGTGTAAGTACTTAACGCAGAATGACTCTTTATAGCTGTGGAATAGGAGTGGGTGTTTCAGTAATGTAACAGGCAGTAAGTTAAGGACTATGTCATTCAACTGAATTTCCTGCTGTGTTCTGACCTTTGATACAGCCCTAAATTTGAAATGAATGAGTATTTATTATTAAGGCATGAGTATTATTAATTGTGTGTTGTCATAAAATCATTTTACATAATTACAAAACAATAAAAAAAAAACGCTCTTTTTGTCAGCATCTAGTGGTTTATGATGGATAAACCAGTAGATGTGGTCCAAAATGATTTAAATTCATTTGATCTCTGTATTTAACCCTTTTGTTCAGTGAATCCATAGCCTGTATATAAGAACTGGACATTGTGCTTCTGTTTTCTCCCATCGTGACATTTTAAAGCTACAAAACGGCCGAAATGGACGCCAGCATATTGCTTATGCTTGCACATTAGATGCAAATTGCAACCAGAGCATGTGCAGTAGAGACAGAAGGCGAGGCAGCACTACTGCTCAAACTCCACCCCACTCTGTTGTGGTGACGCCCCTTTTGAATAGACATCACTCCTTGTCAAAAACTTCAAGGTGTTTAAATCTTATTAACAGACCCAAATAATGTAAAATAAGCCAAGCTGTACTTCTAACATTAGCTGTTGTGGTGAGTCATGGGGAGAATGTCTGCATGTTTATGACCATCAGAATTAGCTGTCAATCAACTCAAAAAGCTGTCAATCACCTCATCACCACATTTCTTTAAATATCCCCAAGTAACTTCTATAAAACACTTGTATCATAAAGAAAAACACTGGGGTTAATTTTGCTTAGTGTGGGTAAATAAGAAAAAACAACTGACCAAAAAAATTAATGTGGACACTAATTTCAGTATTTGTTGTAGCTCCCATTCAATAAAATGGTTATGGGCGGGGTTTAAAAAAGTGTCAGAAATGTTTTGACCTCACTTTTCTACTGCTGTCATTTTGTCCAGTTTTCATATACAGACATACACACATACACATACACACACTAGAGGGCAGTGAGCATACTTGTCCAGAGTGGTGGATGATTGTATTTAAGTTGCCTGGGGAGCAGTTGTCATTTAGGTGCCTTACATTTCACCAAAGTGCACTTGAGCCATTTTCTATTGTTCAGAGGTTTGAACCATTGACCCTATAGACCCAAGCCTGCTTCTCTAAGCTTTAGGCCATGGCTACATAACATAAACATTAATTTATTTGAATGTTCCATTTTAAAGCTACTTTTTGAAGGTTAATGTTTCATGTCTATGTAGCAGTTTCACAGAACAAATGAGAGCGTGCTAGTACAGTATTAATTATAGCTCTTTAATTTCCTGGCCAGAGAGCAGAGCATAAGGTGTTAAAGAAAGACATCACATGATGCACTGCGTAATGCACATGAGAGGAAATGCCTGTAAGAAATGATCATGTGTATTAGCTATGCACACTAATGCTCTGTAAAACTTAAGATAATCAGGAAAAGTTTATCCAAACAATGCACATGTCAGGGTTTCTTTGTAGTTTATGTACCATACATGATCTTGTTAAGCAAAACGTTTCATCTGGCCTTTTTGAATGGGAACAAATAGTAGACACATGTTTGGAGCATTGCATCATAGGCAGGATGGGTAAAACAGGGCCTGAGTTGTGTCCTTGTTGTGGATACTGTAGCAATGGCAGATTGATGATCAAAACAAAGCATCTAGACCTTGAAGTGTTCTAGTTTTCATTTCTCATCAGTAGAGACTTTTCAGACTGAACCTTACACTGTACTTTCTCAAAACAACAGAAGATCATGTCAGCCAACAGGAGGTCATTTTAGCCATGGAGGCACCGTTTTGTATTAGGTGGCTTTAGAAGTTTGGAAGTTGAAGTAGGAGACAGGAACCCACAAAAAGAAAACCAAAGAAGAAACAAACCAAAACATCCCGCCTGTCTCCATCCTATGCTAAAATCAGATTAAAGCAAATTAGATCTGCAGAAAGAGCGTGTGGAATTTGGTAAACAGTTTAATGACCTTTATATGGGGGATGTTCTTCTGAATTAGTGCCAGCAAGGCTACATTTGTGTTTTTTTCTTTCTATTTTTAGGCTTTTTTAAAAAGATGCCCCAAGAACTGTGTATTTTATTACTTTTTCTTCATCTCCAGTGTTTGAAATTAATCTTTAGCCAGTCCTGTGTAGTACCACCAGTTTTGCAAGTCCCTAGATAGAGTGAGACTTCAAAAGAGATTAGATCTTCCTCTGCTAGAAGGGTGGAGCCTACTGCTCTATTGCTATTTTAAACTTTTATTGTCATAAGTGAATCTCTTTGTTCCTCTTTCAAGCTGAAGTTTGACTATATTGCGTTACATCAGTGTTCTCTGACAGTCACTTCACTTTTGAGTCACTGTGATCTTTGTAATACATAATGGGACAGACAGAACTTCAGATGTTCATGTAGAGTCATACATCAAGGAAACTGAAAAATATATATGAAAATGATAATGGAACCATTTGGTCAAAAAGGTAAACTCTCATATTTTATATTCAGTACATGTAAAGTGACCTATTTTAACCTTTTTTTAGGTTTAATGTTGGTCAGTATGGCTAATAGCTTATGAGTTGGCTGCCCAATCAAACCATTTGGTAGCAATTGTAAGACTGTGGACAGGTGCTGTGTCTTATTCAAACATCAAAAAGTATATGAAGTGAAAATCAATACATCTGTGCTTTTTTAGTGTTTTTGACCTTTTTTCCAGGATGATACGTGGCACATGGTTTACTTGAAGCATTATGTTTGATTGACAGCTCAAAATAGGCTGAAAATATTTGTGTAGAAGGAAGAGAGTTTTTACTTTCATTTAACTCTCTCTTTCGCATGTGCTGAGTCACTAAGAAATAAATGCTGCACCTGCTAGTGGGTCCTGGCTATTTAAGAGGTTGAAAGCTACTTCAAGTATATATACACTGCCGGCCAAAAGTTTTAGAATACCTCAGTTTTTCCCATTTTTTATTGAAAGTGATTCAGTTTAATGTCTCATTGCACTCTGAAATGAAAGTGCAGGAGTTAAATAAGAACTCATGGAATCAATTTATAGACCAGAATGTATGTAAACTTTGGACTCATCACAGTAGCACCTTTGTCAGATATAACAGCTGAACACACTCGTGACATTCTTTCTACAACAGACATCAAATATTCTTCAGACAGTTCTTCACAAATCTGCTGCAGACGTTCACATAAATGTGCAGCACTTGTAGGTTTGCTTTGCTTTTCACTTCATCACAAATCAGCTGGATGGGGTTTAAGTCTGGAGACTCTGCTGCCACTCCATGTTTTCAAGCTGACCATCTTGTTCTTTTTTTCTTGAGGTAGTTCTGGTAGAGCTCAGGGTCATTATCTTGCTGTAGGATGAAGATGAACCCCTGACCAACTAGGTGCATACCTGAAGCACTCTAAAATTTTTGACTGGTAGTGTGTATGTATATATATATTAGTGCTGGGCGATAAAATTATATCGATTTTTTTCACGATAAGTTTTCCCTCGATGACGATAATAAGCCGGGACAATAGAATTTGATAAGCATCAACGTTCGTTTCTATTTCGCGTCTAAGCAGCTTGACAGTGCGTTCTGACGTGTAATACTGTTGCTTGATAGCTGCTCCTCACCAGCCCCGCAAAAATGCACTGTTGTGTTTAAGACAAGATGTGATTGGCCGGACGAGTCTGTTTATGTGAGGAGAAGGAGGGGGGGCTCGCTGTGTGTGTGTGTGTGTGTGTGTCTGTGTGTCAGCCGGAGTGCTCGCTAGCATTAGCATATTAGCTTGGCTCTCTAGCCTGTTATTTGGCCGACAGCAGTCATTGTAAGTTTCAACAATAAAGCAACAACTGTAAACGTCTTTCTCTTCCATCCTTTCAACCCGTCCAGCCGGATGCTACAATGTTATGTTCTGGCAATAAACATTTTAATCTTTCAAATAGTAATATTTCATGTATTTAGTTAGATGTTTTTAGAAAGATGTTTAAAACTATGACAGTATTAGAAACATTTATATTGTGATAATTATCGAGATTGATCAATATAGTAAAATGTATCGTGATAAAATTTTTGGCCATATCGCCCAACTCTAATATGTATATGTGTGTGCGTGTGTGTGTGTGTGTGTGTATATATATATATATATATATATATATATATATATATATATATATATATATATATATATAATACTGTATGTAATATACAAAACACTGATTATCTTGTACCAAAATACCACTAATCACATCGCTTCACTACAACATCTTAACAACAACACCACAGATGACGTGAACTGGTTTTAATCCACTACAGTAAATAAGATATTATGCTCAATCTACTCTGCTTACTTTACATCCACACTAGAAGAAATACACAGCTAACAACATCATATAATGTACATGATTATTATTTCAGGTTACATTTGTTACAGGATTGGATTTAATTAATTTTTTTCCTTGCTATTCCTGCTAATATTAGCCAGATACTGATACCCATCAATATGGATATGCATTCTTTACTGCTGGGTGATGTATATCATCTATATCTATATACATGTTCTAATAATGCATACATAATCTTGATGTTTACAAATGATAGATCACAAAAACGTACTTTACTTGCTTGTTTTCTTTCTGGGAATGTTGCTTCTGTCTGGATAGAGTACTGTATAGATTTACCTGTGGTCTAGTCGAGCTATGTGAAGAGGTATTTAAACTGTGGCAGGGAGTCATAGGTGAGGGGTGAGAGTTGAGTATCAGATGTCTTGACAGTCTTTAGTCATTTAGGAATGCTTCTTTTATGCAATTAATAATAAATGGTCAGGTTTAGTGTACTTGAAATGTGTTTAGACAAATGTACTCTTGAAGTCTCCCTGTTTTGAGATCTTCCTGTTGGCACAAGGAGTGGAACCTGCTCTACTGCTGTTTAGCGTAATCAGTTTATCTCTTTGTTCCTCATTCCAGGTGGTCAGATATATACTAACATGCTGTAGTTTTTACATATTGGCAAGTTTTAAATAAATAATAATAAGGACTCCTAATGGACATAAATTGGGTATGCTACACTTTGTGTTAGAGTAGCAATGCTCAGTAAAAAAAAGTATTTTCAGCTTTAACAAAGCAAGAGTAAATATTTTAACGCCGGACTATTCTTGAAAATATGGTAAAATATATTTTAGCAACATTGTCCAGCACTTGCATGGAGTCATTCCTGAATAAGTAAACACATTTCTGATTAAAACTCTTTTTTTCTGCGAACTATGCTAGAAGGGTGAGTTTGGACAGTGTCGCCACTTTTTAGCTCAGTTTTTAGCTTAGCTCCCACAAGTTGTTGACGGTGAGCTTATAGGTTTTAGTGCAGCTGTTTACTCTCCACCAGATGTTTAGCATATATATTGTGCAAGATGTTTTGGGGCGTAGGAATATTGTGGATAGACTACATTAGGAGATATTAGTCCATAAACCACCTCAGTAAACACAATTAAACATTTGGAGATATTATTCCATAAACAACCTCAATAACCACTATTAAACATTAGGAAAGGAGAAATTAGTTTCTATACAAAATCAGTAAACACAATGAAACACTAGAATATGAGATTTGTCCATAAACACCCTCATAACACCCTCGATAAATACTATTAGACATTAGGAAATATTAGTCCACGAACAACCCCAAAAAACTTTATTAAGCATTAGAAGATAGTAGTCTATAAACATCAATAAACACTAATAAATGATAGGAGAGGGGATATTAGCTCATATATGAAATCAATAAACACTATTAAAAACTAGAATATGAAGTATTAGTCCATAGCTATAACACCGTCAATAAATACTATAAATCATTAGAATAGAAGATTTAGCTAATAAAAAAAGTCCTATAATTTCTTATAATCAGTAGAATAGCACATTTCCAAAAAGAGAATGTTTTTGAAAAAGAAAATGGTTCTCTTGTTTGACATTAGTGAAATAAGTGGTATAGCACTAATGCTAACTCAAAGCTCATATCCACGACATTCCTATGCCTTGCCTGTGCTAAACCTCATGGTGAGACACCAAAACTGAGCTAAGAAGCAGTGACATTCACCCTTCTGCCATAGAAGATGAAGTATCTTGAGTAGCAGCATTTTGTGCATTTTATTTTGTCTTTTAAAAAAAAAAAACTAAGAAGAAATAATTAAAAAGAAAGGAACAAGGAAGTTAAAAGGCAGGGAAAAAAATGTTTGAAATAAAAGTATGTCATGGAAAACGTTCAGTTTAATGGGTGACCCATTTTTTGAGTGGTAGTGTATGCTTTATGTTCAAAAATAACCTGACTGTGTATATACTGCACTTATAAAATTCCAAGTAAAATCAATATGGTTTCTAGAACTTGCACATGTGCCTGGTTCTACCAGGTTCTATAATCTATAATCTTATCCACTGTGTAAATGATTGACACTAACTCAGTTAAAGTGATAGCACAGTTAAGGTACAGTAATTAAGAATGTAAAACTTGTATCTGGTATTTTCTGGCACTGACCGTGACTGTCACAGAAGGAGGAGTTTCCTCATGGCTTTTTTTCTTGTTTTTAACTGTTCAGCTTTAGTCATTGTGTGGTGAGTAAGTCATGAACATGATTGTTCTGTATAGCTTCTCTCAGACTTGTTGGATATCTTGTGACAACTTAAAAGTGAGTAATTTTACACTGATTACACTTATTGTTTTATGTTATTTAGAACTTAGAATTTAGGAAGTTAGAATTTTACTTTTTATTATTGTTTTATTTAGAACTATGTATAATATACAAGCATTGCTTGCAGTTTATTTTTATTTTTGATGCTTTTAACTCTTTAATTAGTTTGTATAATTTGCTTTATATAAACCCAGCTAGTTATTAAGACTTCATTCAGCTTTGCAAAATTAAAGACACAATGGATTAAAAGATATTACGCATGTATTATAAGATACATATTTTGATATATAAGATATATCAGATAAGATTATATTTTATACATGTTTTGCTCCTCATTAGTCAAATTTGATCATTTTTTTTACTCAATCAATTTTTAACTATTAGAACTGTCTGTGTATTGATTTACCTAAAATAGTGTGAGAGTATTCAGGTAAAAATCAACCTTTTTTTTTTTTTTACTGAGACAAAAAAAGAATGGAGGTATATGTTCAGGAAACACATTTGTTTCATGCAGCTGAGCTAAAAACTGCTCATTGCCTTGCTGCATTTTTAAAATCTAATTTTTAACTCACAATCCATCAACATCGCTTCAGTTCTCTAATCTGCCCTATAATGTATCTGCACCAATTTCTTGAAAGTCACTGTTTCTATAAAAGAATAAAGGATGGTGTTGTCATCTGTCAGATTTTCAGTTTGCTGTTTTGGTAAAGCACACTTTATTGTGCAACTGACGGCTTAGCTTTAAGGCTTCCTCATAGCTGCTGCTGAAATCTAAGCCCTTTTGCAGTGTAACTGTGTTCTTTGTGTCTTCAGAATGTACTGGAGATTACCCATTTAGCACCGATGATAATGGCCCCAACCTGGATCACATCCAGCGTATAGATCTGGTCCACATACAGCGATGAATGACAGCTCAGAACCAAGCCAGATACATTTGCCAGAAGTCGCATATGTTTAATCCAATTTATGTACTAAATGCTATCAGTACCATTAAACATAACAGTTATGAAAAAATAGCAAAATAATGAATATAATGTTAACATTTATAAAATGTACTAGTTTAATATTGTAATAAATACATTATTAATAGTTTTTATTTTGCTGTTTTAACATAATTGCTATTATGTTTAATGGTATTGTAAACACGGTCATACAGGGGTTAGACAATGAAACTGAAATACCTGGTTTTAGACCACAATAATTTATTAGTATGGTGTACGGCCTCCTTTTGCCGCCAATACAGCGTCAATTCATCTTGGGAATGACATATACAAGTCCTGCACAGTGGTCAGAGGGATTTTAAGCCATTCTTCTTGCAGGATAGTGGTCAGGTCACTACGTGATGCTGGTGGAGGAAAACTCCTGACTCGCTCCTCCAAAACACCCCAAAGTGGCTCAGTTATATTTAGACACAAAGACTTGCTGTCTTGGTCACAGAAGTGCCAGCAAGACGTGCACCAACAATTTGTCATCTTTTGAACTCTGGTATGTCACCATAATGTTGTGTGCATTGTAATATACTATATAACTGTGCTCTTACCTGCTAACTGAACCTTCACACTCTGCTCTTACTGGTGCAATGTGACATTAATGAAGATTGGCCACCAGACTGGTCCAATTTAACCATGAAACCTTCCACACTAAAATGACAGGTGTTTCAGTTTCATTGTCTAACCCATGTAGAATAATATGACCATCCCTACTTTGGAATGAACTCAGCTGGAACTCAGCTTCACAGACAGGTTTTGCTGCATGTATATGGTATATAAATATATGAGCACACTAGTCAGTTGTAGCATAGTGCAAAACGATCATCATAAGCGATGGATGCGATTTGACTGATGTCCAAAAGCGCAGGGTAATAGGGTACCAGTGAAGCTGGCATCACAGAAGCATAACAGTGGTACACCATGACCAAGGGTGGTTATTCCCACTATTAGGTATGTGATCATAACATTCTGTATGACTGTGTATATGAAGTTTTCATTCATTTTATGTGGGCCAAATCTGTATGCCAGATATGGGCCAGGTTTTTTGTTTTGTTTTGTTTTCTTATGTGCTGCTTGCTTAATTAGGCAGAATTTTCAGTGGATGACATCTTTACCATCAGGACATGCTGCCAACTTTGAACAAGGATGCTAATCTGAAGTTCTTCAGCAGTCCATGTTCTATTCTCCTTCCTCCATAGGTTGAGAACAGATTGTTTTTCATCTGTCCTGTTTACATTTCACCTGGTATGGTAGTATCCCTCATCCTAATCTTAAACAGAATTGATGTGGAATGCTAAGAATTGTAGACTGCTTAGTATCTCATCAGACCAGTAACATTGTCATTGCACTGACATTTGTTTCCATAAAATAAGCTACAGATAATCTATGGAGAACTACATTTTAATGAGAAGAGCACTAGGGAATATGCCTACAGTACAGACAGAATTAAACTAATGATGTCTGTTGTTGGTGTTCAGTAATGAAGTGCCTCTAGGCCATCTTGGCCCCCCAGATGGTCCACATTCCACACCAACTCGCAGCTATAGGGAAAAATGTGAACTGCCTGGGAGCCTGAGGACTGGTTTGAGAGCTGGTTTTGAGGACGTATCAAGATTAATAGTCCTTCCAGGAAGACTTAGAGTACATGAGCTTAAAACGATATGTATGCACTGATTTGTGAGAGGAATATTCTATAATTAAGTACAATGAATAATTAATGTGATCAGTATCAACATCAATAGTCTTTGGTGTAATGGCAGTCTTTGGCGTAGGCCCCATTGGTAGTCCAAGTCCAGTGATGATCAGATTATTGGAACCCAACTGGAGAGGACCAAACTGGTGGTGGTGGAGAGGAAGGAGAGGAAAATTCAGTCGTCGCCCTGTAATCACCAGAGAACAATTGGCTTGTTTAATAGATAGGTGGTGATTTGTGATTGAATGAGATGTCAGGTGAGAGTGTGATGCATTAAGTCTACCTGGCCAAACTTTTGCAAGGTTTGCATGAACTTTATTGTTTGACTAGAATTTTTCCATTGCAATTGTATTAAACAATTGAATTAGTTTTTTTGGGACAGTGTATGGGATAGGCAGGTTATTTGAGGTTAAAATAGCTTTGTAGTGTTTGACTGTGTGGGGCAATTGCTGATAGGCTAATTCTGTATTGTTTTGTGCCGTAACTCTGATACAGGCTGAATAAAGACATTCAGATTGGACTCATGTCTCTTATCATGTCACGTGTCAGTGATGAAGGGTTACATAGAGCGTCTCTGTACTTTTCTCAGAAAAAAACATTTATCAAGAATAGAATTCATCTGCTATTTTGAGAGTCAGAGATTACCTGTACCAGCTTATCTGGTCTGCCAGCATGGTCGTGCTGGTTTACCAGTAAAGCTTTAGTGGTGAACCTCATTTATTAGCATATCAGTGTCCAAAACAGCATATGCTAGTCTTGCTGGAGGCCAGAAATGCTGGTCTGGAGGCTATGGTGAGGTAGGTGGGAGTTACTTTGTTAACCCAGTAGTTGGTCTGAAACAAGGCCGTGCTCTAGCTTAGCCTCTTGACTTACCTGAGAGGGTTATTTTCACTGGTCACACAAACACACACAGACACAAAATCTCTATCATCACCTCATCGGTCACACTTGAGAGTGCAGGGCTTTACGCTGGCTGAAATGTTGAGATGTATGGGGAAGTGTGCTGTGCTGGAGGAAGTTTATGAAAAATGCGAGTCAGATCTTATTTTAGATAGACATTTTATTTACTTGGTTCTCCATGACTGACTTACTCTCAGACCTAATTCAGTTCAATTTTATTTTCATACATCTGTTTTCAAAAGTGCTGTAGTTTCTGCAATAAGCAACTGACCAGCTATTAGTGAACAGATGTTTATGTAATACTATTTGTTCTGTTTACATTTTGACTGGTATGCTGTGAGTATCATTCATTGGCAACATTACAAAAAGAATCTTTATTCACCAAGTAGCAAATGCATATAGATATACATGCAAACACGCGCCTGCACGCGCGTACACACACACACACACACCTACATACTCATGTGCAAACACAAATAGCAAGTGTAGAAGGAATTTGTCTTGGTGCAGATGTCAACATAACATCAAATTGATAGAAAAAAGATATGCTACATAAAGTATAAAGGACAGCACAAAAATAAGTAACATCATTTGATATACAGATAAGTACAGATAAGACTAGTACTGGAGTACTGAGGTACAAACGAAAATACACACACACACACACACACACACACACACACACATACATAAACATGGACATGCATGCAGACACACACATACAATCTCTTACACACACGCCCAATAACACACACGTATACACACACACACTCACATATACATAAACATGAACACACATACACGCAGACACACACATACATTCTTTCTCACACACATCTACACACACACACACACACACACACACATGTAAACACATATACATAGACACACGTGCAAACACACACACATGCACACACAGATACATATGCACAAACACATACATGCATGCAAACACACACCATCACACGGACACACCCACACACACATGCAAATACACACGCACACCAAATTTCTATCATCACCTCACTGGTCACACTTGTGAGTACAGGACTTTACACTAGCTGAAATGCTGAGATGCATGAGGAAGTGTGCTGGAGGAAGTATTGGTTTCTGAAAAATGTGAGTCAGATCTTTTGTAGACTGGAAGTAGAAGTTTTATTTGCTTGCCTCTCCATGACTGACTTTCTCTCAGAACTAGTAAAAAGTCTCAACAAAACGTTTAGGTGAGCCTCATGCTGAGTTTTTAAACCACAGAACTGTTTGCAGCTCTTATAGTGGTGGATCCCATCATCCTCGTAAAATAAAAAAAAACAAATCTCAAATAAGAAAACTCACACCCCCGCCTCGGCCCTCTCCCAGCGTCACCTTGTGCTCATTTTTATACGTCTACCCTTGTCCATGTACACCAGGGGTAGGCAACTCCAGTCCTGGAGTGCCGGTTTCCTGCACAGTTTGGTGATGTCACTGTTCCTACACTACAATTAAACATGCTAATTGCCCACAGAGCTGAATCAGGTGTGTTTGATCAGGTAGATCACCAAACTGTGCAGGAAACCGGCACTCCAGGACTGGAGTTGCCCACCCCTGATGTACAAGGTTTACATCTGTCACGTCATGGCTCCACCTTCCCATGGCATCATGTCCACAGTCTAGTCATTTCATGTGTCCTGTCGCTGTGTCATTGTTTTCACCTGTCCTGTCTGATCATGCTCCCTTACTGTCTCATTGTCTGATTACTTCCCCTATAAAGTCTTCCCTCTTTATCCCTATTTTGTCCATCATTCTGTGTCAGTCTGTGTGTTCACCATCTGTCTTGCTCTGTGTTCATGTTAGCTACTTGCTCATGTCTCAGTGTTTGTTTTGTTTAATGTTAAATAAACTCACGTTCACTGGATCCCAGCTGCCTCCTTCTCATCATACTCCACCCACATCATTACCAAAACATTGGTGAATGTCAGAAATCTTCATAAAAACTCTGTAAGTGATTTTTTACAAATTATTTCAAAATTCAGGTAATAACGTTAATAACGAACTGAAAGCTAGAGGAACTTTTTTTAGAATGCAAATGAATTTTAGCTAACTCTTGAATGTGTTACTGTTCATACTGTCTCATCTTAACAACAGACATAAACTGACATAAACAAATAGAAAAGCTCATACCAACAGACCTCATCTGTCAAAGTTTACAGTGGCCAATTTTGATCAAAGTTGACAACAGACGTATTTCCAATAAGTCTTCACATGTGTTTATTTAGGTTAATTTCAGTTGTCATACCTATGTCAGCTTGTCATGTTGCCTCATAAATGTTTCTAATCATTAATCAAAATGTCAACACATTTTTGTCCCCCGAGGACCTGGAAACTGAAATTCAGGAATTAATTTCTTCTCAACTATATTACTTCATCTCTCTCCATGTCTGCATCA
The DNA here is from genome assembly GCA_036984385.1 of Crenuchus spilurus. Classification (NCBI taxonomy): domain Eukaryota; kingdom Metazoa; phylum Chordata; class Actinopteri; order Characiformes; family Crenuchidae; genus Crenuchus; species Crenuchus spilurus. The sequence continues at coordinate 7,483 of BRDA01061771.1, read as the reverse complement.
GTCAGTCCAGCCGGTTCAGAACACTGCTGTGAGGCTTCTGACAGGGACAAAGAAAAGGAGAGCATCCCTCTGCCTCCCTGCACTGGTCACCAGTGACATATAGGACCGATTTTAAAGTTCTGTTATTTGATTTAAGGCCTGACACCTAGCTATATTCCTGATCTCTGTGTTCACTCCTTCTCTTAAACACTGTGTTCCTTTAGTCAGATGCTCTTAGCCATTTCATGCTCCTGGTTGATGATTAAGGCTGATTGGGCTACACCAAACTTTTGGAACAGTCTTCCATTCTTTATTAAGTCTTCTCCTAAAACAAGTTTTAACACTCATGTATTTTCTTTTGCTTCTGAATATTTTTTTTATCTGATTTTCTCCCAAATGTATTGATAGCCAATCAACGCCTCCATTCGTTAGGACTCTCCCTATCACTTGTAATGTCTCTGACTCTAGGAGGGTGCAGACTCACACAGGCCTCCTCCGATGTTTGTGAAGTCAAGCCACCGCCTCTTTTCATTTTGCTGCTGATACATCACTGCCAGGCAGCCAACATGCTCAGAGGAAAGCGCAGTATCCCCAGTTCTGATGGAATGCCTGGCAGATGCTTGAGCTGTCATTATTTAGCAGTGATGGGGAGTGAGTGCCGTCTTACACGCAGGACATTTTTTGCTCTCTCAAGCACCAGCTGCTGATTGCAATTCTCAGATCTTAGTGACAGCACCTCAGTCCATTGAGCCACTTGGGGGCGTCCTTGATTTTTTTGGTTTATTTTACCATGCAGCACTTTGGTTGAAACTTGCTTTCTTTTAAATGTCCTATCTAATTATAGCTGTCTTGTCTTACCATACAGTCAAATGTTATCACTGTTTCTTTAATGCTGTCATGTTTCCATAATAATTTCTCATTCATATTACACTATCGCAGACATAACTATAAAACATTTATAGGAAGCCTATAGAGTATTTTCTTTACAGAGCTGTTGCTGTAGTTGCGAGCCTATTAGGTCTGCATTTATTTTCTTAACTGACCAATGTCCACGATAAATGTTATGGGAAAGTACTTTTGTGAAGTGATACTTGAGAGTTTATGGTCTAACCACTTTCCAGACCTTTTACTGAGGCAGATACTGCTCATAAAGTTGACTACATACACGGTAACTGATGCAATGTTTGTGAATCCTAATCACAATATTGGCCTTAGCAATTAGATAAGGCTGCTATAATTAACTGTTGTTTGCATTGTTCATTTACCAGAAAGAGAAATGCATTACTTTTTCCCAATCGCTATTATCATGCTTGGAATGGTCTTTCACTGCTGGACACCACTTTATTTACTGCCCTAATAAATAAGTCAGTCAGAGCCAATCACATATGAAGCTGTCACTTACTCCCCATACCCCAATCCCCCAGTGTGTTGACAGCAGAAACAGCAGCATCTTTCATAGCCAGACATGAAAAAGGCCTGCGGGCTATTGGCAGCAAGATGTGCAGTGGAGAAAAAAGGGCCAAATGTGGCCAAGAATGCGAGAGAAAGGTCCTCTTTGTGCTGGCTAATCACTTACTGTGCACATGCCTCACTTTAACAGGCGCTCACGCTGCATTTCCATAAGACTGAGGCAGAGGAGTTTATACAGAAGGACATAGGGACTGTACCCACTGTGGGTGTTAAACCACATTCTTACGCACACACGGTCAGCTCGCCAGGTCTTTAGGTTACCTCATTTAATTGAAATGATACTTTAATGATTTAAAGGAAAATGTGGAGTTATAATATGTGACCCCGTCAGAGAAAACCAGGCCAAAGTCACTGGGCAACTTATTGAGATTTTGTGTCAATATCGTGTCACTTACATTAGCGACAAAACTTAGCCACTCGTTATTATTGCTGTAAATGAAAGATAACAGTCTCAGATATCTATCAGAGTACATATTTTGATCAAAAACAAAACAGTTGTTTTGGAAAAAAACTAATTTTGAAAAAAAAAATGACTTTGACCTGGTTTTCCCTGGCAGGGTCACATATTTCTTTCTAATATTTGTTTATACGCTTATACGCGAAATAATATAATACCAAAGATCCATTTCCATTGATGGAAAAGCTAGAAGGTGGCTGATAAATTGTGCAGCAACCAGTGACCTACTGTCCTAAAGTACATCATGCATATTAATAAGAAGTTTGCTTTTTTTGCATGATGTGGCTTCTCCAGAGCATTCCATTCTATTGCTAATGCTTTTCTATGGAAATTACACTGTGTGTATGGATACTTCTGCACACATAGCGTAGGAGTGTACCTAATAAATAGAAAACACACTGTATTTATTATGTTAACAAATTACAAAGCTGTCCAAGCTGTTGTCTATGAGAGACGAGCTACAAGCTTGTTTTGGTAATGAAGCGTGGGACATCTCTACTCTTATTTTAGTCTTCTCTGTTTCTTGTGAGAGTCACTCTCATGTTGTGGTTAAACTAATGCAATAAAAATAGCCTCTGATTATCTCCTATTTTCCTCTCAGTGGTCTTAGATTAGAAAGCTGTTTACATTCTTTTAGGCCATTAAACTCATGGGACTGGTACTCCTGAATCGTGAGAGAGATTGAACTTATTCCCAACATGGTGATGTTTTTGTTAAAGAGGTTTGAGGTTTTCTCGGGGTCAGAGAACAAGTCCATTTCAGTTTAGCTTTCAAATGCAATACCAGGAAACAATTATCTGCCTAATGAAGGCATAGCACTTCCGCATTTGTTGCATGCTGATGAGCTGGATAACTGGGACTTTTATTTTCAGATAGGAACATAACTGATAACATGCTACTTGCTTCCAATTCTCACTTAGAGTCATGGCCAGTTTCAAGGTGAATTTTTTCGATGAACATGATTGATATCAAAAGCAAAACAAACCTACAGTTGAACCTTTTCTATGATTTCACTTCTCCATGAATGAGCCTGTTCAGTAATACATTTACAAGCTGCGTGCTTGTGGCCCGACCTTGTGACCGGAATGTTGCTGATTCAGTTGTGTGAACTGACAGGACATGACTGAGGTGCCCTTTGAGCTAGGCATCTAACCCTCAACTGCTCCCTGGGTGCTGTAAATAGAGCTGCCCACTGTTTCAGGCAATTGTGGTCATTGTGTGTGCCTAGTGTGTGTGTGTGTGTGTGTGTGTGTGTGTTTCACTTCATGGATAGGTTAAATGTGGAGGTTAACCCTCTGGGGTCAGCGTTCCGCCAGCAGCACATTAACAAAATTCAGCAAAAATGCTCAAATAATTGAGAAGCACAACAAAACATACACCAGAAACTTTAAATGATCTGTGTTTTTTAAATATATACAGCTTGAATCAAAATATATTTTTAGATATTTGTGAAAGGAGCTTGGATAAGCAAAGACAAGTTTTTCAGAGCCAGAGTCAGACAGCTGCGCCAAATGACGACCTAATTTCTCAATGGTGCGAGAAAATGTTTAGGTTGCACCGGTGCGACCAGCCGTTCGACTCTGGTTCAACAACAGACACATATTAGACCCATATTGTGGTCTAAAGCAATCAGAGATAGTGAAGCGCACCAATCAGAGATAGTAAAGGGCGGGCAGATATTCCTGTATGTGTGTACATTTGAAAATGCGTGCGCTGCAGTCTGAGCGAGGTGAGCAGGGTTGCCAGGTTTGCGGTTTTCACGCCAAATTGGGCTTGTTTGAAAATCCGATTGTGGGTGTAAATTCAAGCGTGGTGGTGTGACGTTTTTTGGGCTATTTTTAAAAATTACAGCGACCGCGAAAAAAACAACAAGAAAAGTGGAAGTTGGAAGATTGAATGCAACAATAACAACGAGGAGAACATAGCGACATAAGGAGGTAGAGAGAGAGAGAGAGAGAGAAAGACAGACAGACACAAGGTGAAGAGAAGACAGTCGCTAGCTAATATGCCAGGTAAATGGGGGAAATATGGGTATTGCAAGGACTGAGAAACAGAAAAAGTTTTCATGGAATTGATTAAAAGTGTTCCTAATGATGAGAAAAAAGCATATTGCAAATACTGCAAATGTGAAATGAAAAAGTCAGTTCCTTTTTTTTTTTTTTGCTAATTATGTAAATGTTCTTGACTGGGATATAAAACTGTTATAAAATTACTAATAAACACTAATGTTACCATATTATTAATGACTGATAATAAATCTCTTATAAACAAAATACTAAGTCATACACTCAGTTGTTTTGCCATTTGCTTCAAACGTGTGACAGACATATTTTGGGTAGTTCAAGCTTCTGAAGGGCGGATTTTAGACTGACTTTGGGCTGGATATTTTTTGCTGGACCTGGCAACCCTGGAAGTGAGTAGCCTAGGCCCATCAAATAAACAGAGTGAATGTAGCCGCAGATGATGAGAGAAGATGAAAAGAACGATTGACAATTTTTTGTTAAGAATGTTAAGGCCTGATCCGTCCAAAAATCATAACCAGTGCTCTGACATAGAGCCATCAACCTCCCAGGTTATGTCGAGCCGTGGTCCAGAGACGACATCAGATAATGAGCCACATACGATCAACTTCAAGCCAGAACCCACTGAAAATAAAAGGGGGAAAGTGTATACATTTTGAAGACTGTGGCTTGACCAGTTTCTCTGGCTAAGATACAGGAAAGCTGACAATATAATGCACTGCATTTTTTTTTTTTTTCAAATTTCATTTATGTTGAGATGTTTTAAGTTCAAATTTCACCTCAGTGAAGCACTTTAAGCACCAACACTTTTTCAGTAAGTTAAATTTTTTGTAGAATTGTGCTTCAAATAAAGAAATTTATGTTGACCAGATTGTTAGTTAATCATTTACAACTCAGTATTGCCTATATGGACAGCAATTTAAAAAGTGAACCTGTAACACTGGTGTTAAACACATCGCGGTCGAAAATTTGAGTGCACCTAACTTTTGTGCTGGTGCACCTAAGAAAAAAATGTAGGCGCACCAGTGCAACCAGTGCAAAAAGTTAGTCTAGAGCCCTGTATGATAATGACATGGTAATTCCAGGCATACCATTGGTGGATTAGTGACCGTAGAATGTGTAGAATGTGAACCTGAACACAGAGCTCTCACCTATCTCATAAATACATAATCTAGGAACCACTAAATGAGTGAAAACAGAGTGTCACCTCACATTTGTTAACACTAGGACTCAAACGTTAATATGTTATGTCTCATTCAATGACCGACACAGGACCGGGGAAACACTAGGGCTAAATACAAGACATGATTGGGCACAAACAACACGGTATAGTTATAGGACAACAGACAACAACTGTGAACACTAATGACCTGACGTAACGAGGAGGTGGAGACATGATGTAGGGTTAACACGAGGAGGATGAAAGCAGGTACAGGAGATGGGGAGACCCAGGCGGGGGAGTGACACACACTTTAAACATTTCTAACCAATTTCAATTTCTAAGACTTTTGAGCTCAGAACGGAATAAACAGTGGTGTTGGCTACACAGTGCTCATTACCGTTTTAAAAAATTGTATGTGGTTTTATTTTTAAAGCTTAAGTGAATAAACAGTGTTATTGGTATCCTACCTCTGCTTTCTTATTCCTGCCTCTGGTACAACATCACAGGGTGTTTTTTCACAGTATACAGTATCAGCACGTCTGAAAATAGATAAGAAAATAACATTTAGAGCAGATTTACTCAAAATATAGATTTATGACACTTTTGACATTGTTGTTGTTGAGTTTGTGCTGAACAAAAGCCTGTGTAACACTTTCGAAAAAATAATTTTAGATGGATGTAATTTGTAAAATAAACTCTAGGTGTGTCTGAAAAACCATCATATGGATGAATGTGACCAAAATCAGAACAGTATTTTCCAGAAGGCCAGAAAACAGTGTTACACAGTGAACAGTGTGGAATAACTGCCCCAGGCATTATGCACATGACAGTTTTGATATTGGTTAAGGCCATACACCCCTCACCACCAATCATCATCTACAGAAGCAGAAGGTCTGAGCAAACATAACATTGTTTATGTTAAAACCCTGAAGTCCTGAGATATGTATGAATATTGTATGAAAATCGGTAGTGAATGGATGGATACAGGAACACTGATTACATTATTATGTTTAACTGAAAGATGCTGAAATGAACTGCAGGATGTTGAAATATGTCACATCAGCTCATGCATGAAACCCTGGACTCAAAACTCTAATCTGGCATTCTTGTGACTTCAACTATGAGAACGTGGTTGTGTCACATGGGAATCCAATATGAGGTGCTTCTGGTTTTCTTACAGCCTCAAAAGTGGAATGCCAAATCTAATCTAGTATTCTAGTAATCTAGTATAATTTAGTATTAATCTACAATGTGGACCATTTTTAAATAATAAAAAACCACTGAATGTGCAGACAGTGTGTCCAAATGTTTGACTGGTACTGTGTGTGTCGTTGTTAATAACAATAATATTAGATATATAATATAAGAATTCTGGGTAAGCCCCTTTGTTACAGTGTTTCTGCTGTCTGAGATTAAGAACTGTGACAGATACAGTGCAGTATAGTTTTTAAACCAAACCCAGAACTACCCACAATGCTTGAGTACCTGTTTCCCATCACACAACAGAACTGTGAAAGTAGGCGGGTTTCTTTGGCCAGTGTGTGGTGGTCACATGATTTTCTATATGAAACCAGTAGTAAATGCAAAAAAACTAACACTAGTAGTAAGGCCTCAGATTTATTTTTTACTGTACATTTGGTTTCACTGCCAACAATTCTGTCCAGTTCACTTTGCAGAAATGGTGACTATCAAAGATGTTTTGCATTTAAGCAGTTTCTGTTCATTACTAGACTGCTTTGAATGCACATCTTGGTTTAGCATGCTTATTACCCTGACAAGAGGGTGAACTGAATTCAGAACAGGTGCTCAGGTACAGTACAGGTCACTGAGCAGTGGAAATGGTTACAAAATGTGTGTTTGTACAAATACACACATATGTCAATAAAACACTACCTTCATCTATTAGAGTATCAAAATCACAAAATGCTATATTATTGATAATATTATGAATAATAACAGTTTTTGTCTCATTAAAATCACAATGTTCCTATCTGTGAGGTTCACTGGATCTTTATTATACATTTCAAATGTTTATTTGTCACTGGTGTTTCATGCCTTGGTTTGTGTATAAATGGCTCTGTGAAGTTTTTTCCCCTCTGTTACAAGTTAAAATTGAGACTAAGATCAAGATAAACTGTTATATGGCAAAGGAACAAATATGCCAGCTATTTTCCATTTCAGACTTTTTACTGATTTTCTCTCACTGACTTGACAGATCCTGCAGGTCACATACAGTCAATTCTTCATTTTCCCAGACATACCTTTTACAGTAGTACTGCAGCACCACTCAGTTTGTTTTAACTTAAAAACCTACTAATCAATCTCTCTCTCTCTCTCTCTCTCTCTCTCTCTCTCTCTCTCTCTCTCTCTCTCTCTCTCTCTCTCTCTCTCTCT
>BRDA01061770.1:0-26502 GCA_036984385.1 Crenuchus spilurus | reverse complement strand
TTAAAATGTAAGGAGTAGAAAGTACCGATAATTACATGAAAATGTAAGTAAGTAGAAGTAAAAAGTCGTCTGAAAATAATGACTCCAGTAAAGTATAAATAACCAAAAATTTCTACTTAAGTATAGTAATGAAGTATTTGTACTTTGTTACTTGACAGCTCTGATTATATGTTAACAGATTTACTTTTATTTTGGTTTTCTCAAATTCTGGTCTAATGTATGTCATATTCTTATTTCTGCATAATATACCTACTTGGATATATCCATCCATCCATCCATCACACCCCCCTGCCTCTGCCCTCTCCCAGCCCCACCTTGTGCTCATTTGTGTATGTTTCCCCATGTCCATATGCACCGTTTTCATCTGTGCTGCACTCACAATGTTACCCTACCTACCCACCTACCTAAAACTCAACTGTAGACAAAGCAAAACAGTTTTTCTCTACAGCTGTGAGGACTACAAGGGATGGAAGTTCCATTTAGCATCATGCAAACTGCACGACTTAAAACTTTAATCCTTTTTGAGTTGTGCAGTAAACTCAGAAACACATTTTATGTCAATGTGCCCGTGCACCACATATGGACAAAAGTATTGTTAAAATGTACCTAACTTATCCATCCTCAAAACAACTCCAATAAACAATCAGCTAATGATCAAAACAAATCATCAGAAATTCAAAGAACTGCACACAATAAACATGTTTGTTTTTGGTTAGACAGACTCATAAACTTTTTGCAAAGCTAGCTAGATTGAGGTTGTACATGACATTAACTGGGCAGCAAACATGTGAGTGTTTATATATGTTCTTTAATGTCGAGTACAAAGTAAAGACTAATATTTTAATCAATGTACACATTCGTTCTGAATATTAATATACTGTGGTAACCCTACCCCACTAACGAGTATTCCAGGTAACGAGTCAAGATCTCGGAATATTTTTGTTCCAGGTAATGAATAAAATTCTAAGTAATGAGTAGGGTATATTTGTTCAAGTATGCAACCGCATCCCCTAGATGCTAGCATAGAAGAAGAGGTCAGTCATTACCTTTGACCGCTGTCCAGTGAAAGTGAAAGTGAAAGTGACACAAAGACAGCAAAAGGTAGTGAACAAGAAAGTTAGATACATTTTACTTTTACTTTTCATATGATAAGTGTAACCATGCCATACACGTACGCCCGTCCTCCTGTCCTCCTTAGCCGCCAGCCTACATGAGTGCCGTCGTCGTCTCGTTTATGTTTTAAAAACCCATATAAACACATTATTTACATATTAAAGTATACTGTATATTGGCCGGCTGACACGGATTAATCAGTTTTACATGTATTCTTATGGGGAAAATGCATCCAGCTAACGAGCAAACCAGCTAACGAGTAAACCAGCTAACGAGCTCGGCTCCTGCACGGATTAAACTCATAAGTAGGGTTACCACTGTATAACTGATACTTATCAACAGACTATTAACACTCACATCGGTGTTTAGTGATAACCATGATGACACTGCCAGAATTTAATTTTAAATCAGGAGGATTAACACTTTATTAACACAAACTGTGTGTTAATTAAGAGTGAAAGTAAATACAATGAGACTCAGTCCAGAGTTGGGTTGACTTAGAAACAATAAGATTGATTCTTTTTGCAGAATTTTAACTCTGTTTGATTAGCTGTGTATTGGTCGTCATCTCGTTTGTAATTTTAGTAAATCCTTTAAAAATGTTATCGGCCTCCGTTACTTTTTAGCTACATTAGTGCAGATACAATGTTAAGTTAATGAAGCAAATGTCTGACAAAGGTGAAAATGAAATTTTGTGCAAATCTGCTTATTTACCACATGATTCTTACAGATCTCTATCTGTATGAATATGTAATGAATAGGCCTAAAAAAAGCAGATTTCAGATTTCAGCAGCCTGCCTCAGGGACTCTCTTATAAAATCTCTTCAGGGGGAGAGGCAACATCACATGCAGCACTCATCACACAGTTATCTTTTCTTTAAAGTGTCTGTTCCTCAACGTTCTTCAGGTTCCTCGCTAAATGTTGTGGAAGTTGTTTTCACCTTTTGTGGATCTGTGCTTTTTCCTATCGCTCTGTGCTCTGTTAAACCTCGTGGTCCCATATGAGGCTGTACAACAGAAGAGGAAAAAAAAAGCTCAACTCCCCATCACAGGAATTTGTCAGACTGTTTCGACAGATTGGTAGAATACAAAATGCAGTAGGGAGCTCTGATGTGGCAGTAAAGCACTTGCCTTTGATCGCGCTCCGCCGTTTTTTTTTTTTTTTCCCCTTCCCGTGCACATGTGCACGTCAAAGTCAATTACATCATAAGCAAAAAGGCGCACAGACATTGACACTTTCTCTATTCTCGCAGAGCTTTGAAATAGTTTCTTGCATTCGCTGAGGCACGGACAGGTTGCACCAGCCTGCAGTGGGTGCACTGAGGCATTCTGGAGCTTGTTTGTGTTTATGTACAGTTACAGAACAGAAATGTCCTGACTTTGTAGGAAAACCAAAAAATCATGACTTACTCCACAGCATGAGCATCAGCAAAATTCTTTTAAACCTTAAAATATTACCTATTGTTAAACAAACACACACACACACACACACACACACACACACACACACACAGTATATGTGTGTGTGATATTATTGCATAAAAAAGTTAAATGTGTATAAAATACATGCATAACACTAGGAATGAGCAAGTACACTACTATCTGAATCTGTATCTGTATCTGTTCAACCATCTAAATGATCTGTATCCGTATCTGTACTCTGAGTGGGCGGGGCATAAACCGGAATTGGACGTGGTTTAACTAGAAGTGGGTGGGGCTTAAATTGGTACATTATTTTAAGTCTGAAATTGATATGGATTGATCAGAAGTTGCTATATGTTGTTTATTTGAAAAATATTTACAGATCAGCCTCAAAATTGAGATTCAAATCAATGTTTTTGATCACAAAAGTAAGAGAGCTATTTACTACTCATGAACAAGAGTTGTCATACTCAACACAACTTTCTTTTAAACATTTTTTAAATCATTTTTTGATTTTATGATCACAGTGATTTTCTTTCAATTATTTTTTTTTATTTTTACTACTTAATGTTCTTGGCATTTTTTTCCACAAAAAGTTAAACAATATTGATTAAGGTGTGTGTGTGTGTGTGTGACTGAGTGACTGTCTGTGCAGCCACAGCTGTGCCTCACTCTCTCACACATACAGAGACGGGTCTGTGTAGAGAGGGGCGGGCGCTCTGTGCGACTGGCCAATCACAGATTGTGAAGACAGTCAGTTACCCAATGAGGATTTTCCTTCAGCACGAGCACAGATTTTGACAAGTTTTATTCGTATCATGATCGTACTCGTCACAAATGCTTAATCCATACCGGATACTCATCTGAAACAAGTATCCGGCTCAGCCCTACATACCACCACTCATAGCACTATAAGTCACCAATAAGCCACATCATTAAAACCTTGTTTCTACACTTATTGTCCATTTTAACAGCTCCACTGAGCATATAGCTGCACTTTGTAGTTCTACAATTACAGACTGTAGTCCATCTGTTTCTCTGTATACTTTCTTAGCCCCCTTTCAGCCTCAGTTCTTCAGTGATCAAGATGCCCACAGGGCTACCACAGAGCAGGTATTATTTAGATGATGGATCATTATCAGCACTGCAGTGACACTGATGTGGTGGTGCAGTGTTAGTGTGTGTTGCACTGGTATGAGTGGATCAGACACTTTTTAAGAGTTTTGAAGCATCTCAGAGTCACTACTGGACTGCTGTCCACCAACAAACAAAAAAATATCCAGCCCAACAACATCCGATGGGTAGCATCATGTGACCACAAATGAAAAGCTAGAGGACCAACACTTCTAAAGGACTTCTACACATCTACAATGTGGACCAACAAGGCAGGTGTGTATAATAGAGTGGACAGTGAGGTGAAGTCTCCAGCAGCTCTGCTGTGTCTGATTCACTCATACCAGTACATCACACAAACACACCACCACCACATCAGTGTCACTGCAGTGCTGAAAATCATCTACCACTCAAGCAAAAGGGGTCCTTATTGAAGAGCAGGTCGAAAGGAGGCTAATAAAGTAAGCAGAGAAACAGATGGAGTGTGTGTGTGTGTGTGTGTGTGTGTGTGTGTGTGTGTGTGTGTGTGTGTGTGTGTGTGTGTGTGTGTGTGTGTGTGTGTGTGTGTTGGCACTTATTACTATAAATCTAAAGTCAATTTATAAGAGACAGAGTAAGAGGCAGGAGAATAAAGATTTTTTAAATTTTTTTAAAGAGTGCCACAAAAAGCAAAATAAAAGTCAACACTAACTCTAGCAACAAACTATTTCCACTAACATAATTTCACAATTACAAAACAAAACATTAATTGGCGAGGAAAAATTGGAAACTGGTCTTTTTCTTTGGTTGGAGTGGCTTTTTAGATGTCGCCGGCACTTAGGCAAAATTCAGTGCAGCATCAACAGCGGCGGTCCCCCCATTCAGAGGCATTAACTCTGTGCCATGTGTCTAACAAACGGAGGCCATTCTGCAGCCCTTAATGACAAGGCAGGCGCGCTCTTCTTGTCTCCCTCTCCGCTCTGTTCAAATTGCTCTCCAAATGAAGTACAGCTGTGTCGACCAGGTGCTGCAATCCCTTTCAGAGAGAACAGGAAATTATCAAATCCCCAAATTCCTCAAACACGCACCGTGCTGCCGCCGTCTCCTTGGGTCTCCGGGCTTTTGTGTGTGGTGGGTACATCATTTCACATGTACAGATTATGCTTAGATTACTGTAGAGCAGCACTTGTCTTTTAAAATTCAATGTTTTGTTATTGTGAAGGCCGGATTTTTAATAGGGAACATTACTGTAAACAAAGTAAACAGTGTAGAATTACTTTAAGCAAACACTGAATGTATATGTATGTCTGTTCTATGAAAATCTTCTAATTTTATGAACATTTCGGATGAAGTGATCAATAGAAATGATCCAAATTACCCGTTGTAATAATTTGCTGAGACCACGATCCAAGTTTTAATATGCTGGTACGAGTGGATCAGACCCAGCAGAGCTGCTGAGGTTTTTGTGATACTGCTGGACACAGAACAGTCCAGCAATCAAAAAAAATCCAGCAGCATCATGTGACCACCCATGAAAGACTAGAGGATGACAAACACAAACTGTGCAGGAACAGATGAGGTACTGTCGTTTACATTTGGTGAACAATTCATGTTGAATGGACTAATGGAACTGATCCAAAATCACTTGGAAAACTATGACCCATGTGCACGTTTTTGAAAAGTATAAAGAAGTACCAGAGCCAGAAACAGAAAAAGTCAGTGAGGGCAAACACAGGCATAGAACCAAAAGGCCTCACATATTATAAACGCTAAGAATGAAGAAGATTCACAACAGAAGACCTCGTTACATGCTGTTCTAAATGTAGCAAACATACTTCAATGTACAGGCAAAAATCACCTATGGGGTCATGGAGGGGAAGATCCAGAGATACAACATTTACATAGCTTCAACTCAATTCAGTTTATTATGTTATATTTATTTATTCAGTTTATTATTAGGCCAAGTAAAAAAAAAGAATTGGTGATCATCCCCGCCCGACCCTCTAAAAAGCACCCAACCTTTTTTTTTTTTTTTTTTTTTTTAATACACAAAAAAACGCGCCAAACACCCTAGTCTGGCCTAGAATCCAAGCGAGAAATTTCGCTGCATCCGCGCTTCCAGTGCTAGATTCTTATTGGCTTTTTCTAACTGGTTCTGTCATCTTGTGAGGCTGTAATGAGCTCACATCCAATTTGTTGATGAATGCATTTGTCAGATTAAATAGTTTTCATTTATAGATATTTCTTTTGTAGTCCTTCTGCCATCTTTCGTGTCTTCTGGGGAGATGTTCCGTACTTCAGTTGAATATGTAAATCACTCCAGAAGAACATGATCTATGTTTAACATGGTTTATTTAAGTTTTCAACATTTTAATATTCGCTACATACTGTAGCGTCGGAGATGAGAGTAAAGAAAAAGGATGAGACATTTGCTTACTAAATGCTCTTTTACTGCTCTCTTAGTAAAAAGGACAGTGCAGTAGCAAACACTCACTGCTTTACAACATGAAAGTACGACTAAGACACACATTAACGGTAACTTAACTAAAACACACTAAAATAACTCATAGAGAATAGACTACAACTAACAATCATTACACATACAAAAATCCCCTCTTAAAGACCCCAAATAATTACAAAATAGACCCCATAAACACACAAGAGAACTTTATGCAAATACCGTACAACACGCAGCCATCTGATTGGCCGACACCCCCAAGAGCCGCCACAATACTTTTCTACCATCAATCAAAAAAAAAAAAAAAACACCTCCCCCCCCCGACCCAAAATTTTGGTGAAAAAGGATGATCACCAATTTTTTTTTTACTTGGCCTTATTATAAGCATGTTTAAAATAGTCATCATGACAAGAAAAAAAAATGATAACATAAAATAAATATTAAAATGTGACCCCGTCAGGGAAAACCAGGTCAAAGTCATTCTTTTTTTTCAAAATTAGTTTTTTTTTCAAAACAACTTTTTTTGTGAATTTAAGTTTTGTTTTTGATCATAATATGTACTCTGATATATATCTGAGACTGTTGTCTTTCATTTACAGCAATAATACTTTCATACAGCATTTACTTTCATTTACAAAGTGGCTAAGTTTTGTCGCTAATGTGAGTGACACGATATCTCAATAAGTTGCCCAGTGACTTTGGCCTGGTTTTCACTGGCGGGGTCACATATTTGTCCACTGATTTTTATGTGTGACTAATTTCGAACATTTTTATAGACAAAATCGCTGAAATTGCATATTTCCTGTTCAAATACAAGGGTGAAACGCAAGGTGCGGCAGCAACGAGCCGAGCCGAGCCTCTGAATGCGCAATCCATCACAAACTGGATTGATACATGCAATTGGCGCGTACCCTGATTTTCCCCAGTCTGGCTAATGTCTCTAACCATTTACGTTTAATGTTTGTTAGTGACATATTTAATTTTGCTGATGGGACAGTTCGACTGACTTTGGGCTGTATATTTTTGTTGGACCTGGCAACCCTGGGTGAGTGAGAGAGAGTGTGTGTGTGTGTGTGTGTGTGTGTGTGTGTGTGTGTGTGTGTGTGTGTGTGTGTGTGTGTGTGTGTGTGAAGAACGCTGATGAGATACGAAATAACCAGTAGCCAATTGAATAAGCTACTCTTTTGGGTTTATATATTTGTAAATCCTACTCTAAAGGAGTCAGTGACTCACCAACCATGAACCTCACTGCACATCACTGGCTTAGATGAATAGTGTAAGGCCCTGCCCTGCGCCCAGTGAGGGGGTAGTGGACTAACCGCGAAACTGATAAGGATTAAGCGGGTGTGATAATGGATGGAATGGATGGATGGAAAAATAAAAATCGTAAGATAACAGTAAGACCGTAAGACAATAAAATAGTTGATAAAATAGTAAAGAAATTTCTAAACCATAAAACTAGTTTATACAAAGGCCAGCGAGAACAGATATGTCTTTAGACCTGATTTAAACTGTTCAGTAGAGGACGTAGTGTTATGATGGGACTTGTGGAGGGAGTCTGAAAACGTGGAAGACCAAGAATAACCTGGATGGAAAACATCAAGACATGGACTGGATTATCAGGTGCTAGCCTGCTACAAGCAACCAGAGCAGTGACTCGTCTGTGCAGCCGACTATTGCGAAACGATGACGGCGTGTGATAACATGACATGATAGAGGACATGATTAAAGCTTAAAGTTAACACATTTTTAAAGATTTTGTTTAGTCCGTACCTGGAAAACACTTCTGTCTGCTAATAATGCTTTAGAATTGCTAAGCATCACTAATTACTATTTTGTGCTGAAATATTATTGTAAAGGTTTGATTCCTATAATTAGTACAGAAAAACTGATAAATTCTGTCTTGGTAGCACAAAATGAGTGAAAAAGAAAGAAAGATCATTTCTCTGTGATGGTCGGACTGTTTTATCTGTCTTGCCAAAAACAGTAAAGCAACAATAACAAGGTCAACAATGATGCATGGGGAAATAAAGTCTTCTTTTGTATTTCAACTCAGCTGCTGACTCATTCTGTGTTCTCACGCTGGTCATGTTCTAGGAGCTATAATGTCTTTATGCACAGATGCAGTATAGTCTGTGCTATGTAACTTAGGGTGACCAGACGTCCTCTTTTACCCAGACGTGTTCTCTTTTTGAGACTTAAAAAACATGTCCGGGTGGAATTTCACAAACGTCCAGGATTTTGTTTTACTCGAGTAGCATTTCGTTCACAAACTAGTCTTGCCCCCCCCCCCTTTTCCATTCAAATTGCTTGAGTGAGGTGTGACGCTACATTTAATTGTATTTGGGCGGCATTAGGACCCAGCAGAAATCCAAGCTGGTTTCCCTTTAGGCCACCCACAAGATCACCAATTGGCTCTGCCATTTCTTGCTAACGCGTGATTGGCCGTCGCCACTGTCACTCCCTCCAACAGCATCCTTTTTCACCTGTGATTTGTTTACATGTTCAGCGTTTGTTCTGTCTGTGTCACGTCAGCTAGACGTATTTTAATATCAGAGGTTTAATAATAAAATTCATAAACATTAACATTTGAGTCTGTGTGCGTGTGTCTACCTGTCTGTAATAAGCCATCTATTTACCTGCCTCTAAGTTGAACTATTATCAAAATAATTTGAGAGATTTTTAATAAGAATTTCTGATTATTTTTATTCAAAAATGATGTATAGTTATATGTAAATGAAGTTTATTGACCATACATTCCAAACATAAGTATAAAATTGGTGATAATGAGCTGAAGTGAAGTTGACTGAAAAGGATTGGGTGATAATTTTATGCTACATACTTTTAACAGTTTATTAAGTTTAATAATATTTAATAATGTATTAATATTTTATTAATGATTAATATTAATTTTATTATTTTATTATTCATAATAAATGTCATAGTTATTAATAGTATATTATTAATAGTAACTGGTAATTATTAATAAAAATAATTATTAATAATTAATCATAATACAATTTATGTAAAAAAAAAAAAAAAAAAAGACCCTGCTGAGGTGTCCTCTTTTTCGTCATCTCGGATCTGGTCACCCTATGTAACTTAATAAATATGATGAAGATATGGTGAATGAGACACATTTGGACTTAATAAGGAGTTAAAACATGAAAACATTCAGATTTGACATTTGTTACCGAGTGAAACCAGTTTTGCTAGATTTGGTTTCTCTTGGTTTCGGTTCCTTCTCAGCTTTTCTCCTTTTTTTTTCCAAAAAACACCGAGACGACCCTCAAAACAAACCCACATCAGCATTTTTAGGCCACAACACGATGTTAATCAATAAACCATTTTGAACAGTATGCAGGTTCCACAACAAACCCTGTGGTTAAAGAATCCTGACCTGTCTCAGAGGTGCACCCTGACTGTGGGAACACATTCAGAACATGTGAAGCAGAACCGTGAATTCTTCCGCTTAAAGTGTGTGCTCAGCTACTTCAGAACTAGATGGACGGTGTGACCTTGTGATCATAGAGTGCACTGTCGCCAGTGTTTCCATTATATCCACAAAGCTCGACAGAGCCACATGTGCTCTAGACCTGCACCTTTAGTGACAGTACATGCACTCCCAACCTGTTATATATAAAAAGACAACATATGTGACCCCGCAGGGAAAACCAGGCCAAAGTCGCTGGGCAACTTATTGAGATGTGGTGTCGTTCAGCCTGTCACATTAGCGACAAAACTTAGCCGCTTGGTTTTATTGCTGTAAATGAAAGATAACAGTCTCGGATATCTGTCGTAGTACATATTTTAATCAAAAACAAAACTTAAATTCACCAAAAAAGTTGTTTTTGTGCAGTAAATAATTCAGCGAATTTTCTGATTTTACCTAAAAAACAGGTTTCCCCTCGAATCCTGATGTAGAACTACTTCTACCGTGGAGGTACACAAGCTTGTTAGGTGTCATTTGGCTCCTGAACTACTTCTCTTCACTGTAGAAATGTGTCTGAGCTCATGTATCCATCCACCAAATGTGAGCAGGTCAGATGTCTTCAGCTGATGTAAACAGAGCGACTTTAGCCAGCGTCGTCTTTTAGCATTAATTTCTGCTATATTTGGATTTATTTTGATTAGTTTTTAAGTGTTTCTGGTGTTTTAATGTCTTGTGACACAAACAAACTGAGTTGAGGTTCAGTACGCTGTGTCTCAGGATGCTCTGTCTCTGAAAGTCTGAGAGATAATCAGCTGAAACTTTGTGTGAGGCTTCCTTTAACAGCACTCTTTATGCTAATAACTCATATTTGAAAAAAACGACTTTGACCTGGTTTTAACTGGCGGGGTCACATTTTATCAAATATAATTGATGAAACTGATCAGTACACACTGGGTCATGTAAAACATTTCTGCTGAAGTCAGTGCACAATGCAATAGCTTCAGAGAATGATCAAAACAACCGATACACACAGCTTCCAACACGTCTATGTGTCGTAGCTATGGTTAACGTTAGGGTTAGAAAGCCCTTTGGCTAATAACCAATTACGTTTGCTGTACCTTGAAGGCAGCGCTGCCGGCAGAACAGCTTTGAAAAGCGATTTTGCACACAAGCTCTGATTGTTCTGATGGGAAATGGTGTGTCTGGTTTCCACCGTCACCTGTGTAAACATTTCAAGATTCAAGTTTCACTAAAATGAACCATTTTATTGTTTATATCTCAATTAATGAATTATCCTAAAAGTTTTAAACAGGCTGAAGTCTACTATAAGTTAGCTGGACTGGAAAACTGCTAATTTGGGCAGTGTTCAGTAGTCAGTAAAATGCTTGTAGACAGGGGCGTGGCACCAAATTCTGGGCCCAATGGACAAGCAGTGCCCAAGGCCCCTCGCCCCTTTTATCAAATATTATTTCATTTAACATTTAAAGGAAAATAAAATTCCAGACTTCTCAAGGGCTCTCGCCCCACTTTGGGCCCTGGTAACTCCCACTTTTCCCCCCACTACGATGCCCCTGCTTGTAGAGGACCTTTAATGCATCCTAGGGCAGTTTGGTTCTAAGATGACTTAAATAAAGACTACATAGCATCTCAAGACAGAATATAATAAGAATAGCAGAATATAATACAACATTGTTAAGCATTAAGACAATCGACAGCATCTTCATTCAGCACTGTGCTGTGTTAAGTCAACGTACTATTGGAGTTAGACCTCCCAGCACAGGAAACTTTAAACCTTTTGACTAAACACTTGACTAAAGTCCTAATTACCTTAAGTTACCATTAAATTCACTTGTGGTTCTGAGGTCATTACTTCTCTTAGATGCATGTGAGTTTAATTCCATCTGAATTGGCCGTGTCAGTGTTTTTCTCTCTCCTCCCCTGAAAAACAGATTAAATTACCTACTGTTTGTCACCAAACTCATCACTTGTCTGACCTTTTAAGTCACTTCCAGATACACATCTCTGTGATTGTCCAGATGGGTGTCATCTCACATTGGGAAAGTTGAAACTGCTGTTATATGCTGTATTTGACCTCCAAAGTGCACTTATTCACCAGAGAACTTCCTCCAGATATTAAATACTTAAAATTGAATGTTTTTGCTTTCCCTGGATGGTAAATATGACTCCATATCATTGATGTTTAAAGACATTTTTCCCCATGTTTCCATTTTAATTTGGTGTTATGTTAGCACAGCAGCTGTTCTTTGCATTGTGTGAAAATTTTACACTTTCCTGTTGTAGAGGTGCTTGTAGACTGATGATATGTTACCTGGGAGAACATTATTCATTTTCACAGAAAGTACTATACAGTAGAAACTAATTTTATTGCTGTGCAGCTTTGAGATCTTTATTATTGAAGAGAAATGTGTTTCTGTATATCTCATATTGTTTATGTATATAACTGTTTTATTACAGATGTTCCTGAAAAAATTGTAATGTGCAGTGCTGGGAGGTGAAGGAAGCAGTGGCGGATGAAATGAAAAAGGCTTTATAACAAACGTAAACAAAAACAACACTGGTTGTGCAAAAACACAAAGGGGGTCTCTAACATACAGACAGGACCTACATTCAATGAATGACAGAGGACACAGAAATGTGAGGGAGCTATATAGCACAATTAATCATAGATGAAATGGACATGCAGGGATGAAGAGACAGGTGTAACGCATTAATGAGACATGACGATGAGATGAAGGCGGGGAAACGGAGACTGCACAAAGGAAATCAAAGCTCAAACATAAGAACCACGGCTAGGCAGCCACAGGCCTAGTGGTAAGGATCTGGTCTTGTGACCAGAAGGTCGCCGGTTTGATGCCCAGACAGGACATGACTGAGTGCCCTTGAGCAAGGCACCTAACCCCTTAACTGCTGCCAGGGCACCGGTGGATAAGGGCTGCCCACCGCTTCGGGCACAAATTCTCATAGCCTAGTGTGTTCACTAGTGTGTGTGTGTGTGTGTTTCACTGCACGAATGGGTTAAATGTGGAGATCAAATTCCGTTGTATGAAAATCACATTGGCTAAATTGGTTCATCTTAAACAGCAGAGGGGCATGACCAGGGGTAAGGCTGCGGCAGGAGTGTCACAAAACTAATTCAATCACAATACCACTCTCAAAATCTTAGAATCCAATTTTACAATATTTTGTAGACATGCATAACAAAGATTGTAGGCTTTTGATAGCTGAAAATCTATGTTCTCAGCACCATCAAATAATCCACCATTATTAGTCACTTACCTTACTCTACGTTGTCTTGTAGTTTTTATTGTTGTGTCTCTTTCTAAGTCAAAGTCGGTACTAAATAATTGGACAAGCTAAGAAGCTGTGTATTTAATCTACATCATAAGGGGACATATGAGTTTTCCTTATTTTGTTTTATTTCTGGCCTCATGGTATGCCAGTGCCTGTAGTTCTTCTTCATCTGTGGTCTCCCAGATGCCCTCTATCCAAAGGCAAATCCCACCCAGGTCCCATGCACCAGCCAGATGTGCGGCACGCACCAAGGCTTCTAGGTCAACACATGGTATATACTGAATAAATTCATCCTTCAGTGGAATTATTCATTCTAGCACTAACAACATGGAGTGGATGTGCGGTCTTGAATAAAAAAAAGAAAGATTTGTTGAGAAATCTTCTATCCTTGCAGAGTCTTTTGAAAAAGCTTTTGGACCTGTAAATGGCATTTTTAAAAGAAAGTCTTTCCAGTGAGTCTTTTAAAAAGGAAAGAAAAAGGATGAACAAAACAAAGCATGTTTCTCTTTGCCAACTCCATTTCTTGCCTGGTCCAATAAAGTAAAATCTAGTCTAGTCTCCCTATCCCCCTATTTACACCGGTGCCAGTCATGTACTTGAGCGCAACTTCTTTTTCCTTGAGTTTACTTCTTTGGCATTCGTGTAGTGCTTTGGCACTTGGTTGCTCCGCAAAAAAACCCTCCATGCCAACCTTAAAGTGCCCAGGTGGATGGCTGACTGATCAAGCCTGTTGAAAGCCATGCTTATTGGGATCACAGGACACGTCGATGCTGTCTTTTAAGTCCCCATGTGCAGTTGAGGTTGACCTGAATTGGAGACAAGCAAACCTCTGCTGAAATCAACTAACCTCAGATGGGCAGTCTCACTTGTAGTCTTGGCAAGCTCTTTACCTCGGAAGAAAAAAGACTCCTCTTTGAAATGCAGAGTTCCATGAAGAATTGAGAAGCAGGACAGAAATCAAAGGATTTCTGATAGGAAAGAGGGAGAGAAAGTGATTCCTGAATTAAAGATGAGAAGGAAATATGTCAGGTTGTAAATGAGGGTTGAGAATGGAATCAATACTACGTGCATCGAGAATTTTTTCCCCCGTTCGCTTTCCAGATCCTCTAAACAACCGACTCATGTTCAAATATCACTAACAGGGATTGATATCCATCAAATATTGTAGACTGCATTCACACTAGCTCATTAAAACCAAACCATCCCTGTCCACAGCAATAGTCATGTGCATCTATATGAAGTCTCTTATCTTTGAAATATCTTTTCTTATCACAACTAGAAGGGTACAGATGACAGCGGCAGCCTTTGTGAGATAAAAAAAAACTGGGGGGAGGGTGGTATTGTAATGCAGCCCTGACAAAGCGTGGTGGTGATGGTGACAGCTGATGACTATTATGTCCAGGTGGCCAGGGTTGTGTTGGGGCTCTCCAAGAGCCTCCCAGCTGCTGGGATTCTTCGCATGTCAATTAGGCAAAAAGGGAAAGTGTATTCGCGGCTTTTTGCAAGGCTACCCAGAGCTTCATCAGGGTCTGCCCGGCGAATAAGATGTTCAAAAATTGAATTCCTCACATTGTGGACATAGTGGCAAGTCTGAGACGCTTGTAATTTGTGAGCTTGCACGTGGGCTGAAAACTGCACAGCTGAAGGAGGCATCACATCCCTCATTACTGTGACAGACATAGCTTTCTTGGCCATTCTAATTGAAAGGAAATGACTTACATGGTTGAAAAGGGAAACCATACAATACAATGGTCTGAAGCTAAGAAGCAAAGGACACTTGGGTTCTTGTTGTCTGCATCTCAGGGTAACTGTGCATTTTAATCACAGACCAAGATGTTACCAATGCTTTGGGTGCTTTGGAATCCTTCCACCTTGGGACTGTGGTAAAGGTCGAAGTGTGCCAAGATGCTGGCCGTTGCCCTAATGTGTCAGCTGTTCTAATGGCATGCATTGGGGTTATAGGTCATAAATGTGTTCCAGTTTTAATGCCCTGCATCATACAGCACAGGCAGTAGGTGTCTGAGCACGAGTTGCTCTCTGCATTGCTCCATGACAGTGGCACATGTAATTGGCTCAGGGAGGTGAATCAGTAATCGTGTGAGTGGCACGTTCCTCGCTAAATTTTGACACCAGTGCTGGAGGATAGTGTGAGTGTCACTAGTTGCCATAAGGCATAACCTTGTTATAGAAGCTTGAGCCATACAGGTGAAGAGACTGTTTAAGCCTCAGTGCAAAGTTTGGTAATAAAAATACAAAGCTATCTTTGTCAGGTGCTCTCTTCCAAGCCAATCTGTAATTTCTCAAAAATATTCACTAATATCTTATGGCATGTGGAAGTAAAGTACAGGCATCACAAAGTCATGGTTTCAACACGACAAGTTGCTAATCTTACTTGTAAAAAGTCCCACGCTAATCCCACGCAGTGAGCTTAAATTCCATATGGCGGAGTTGGACCTGTCTTCCTCTTGGCCTGAGCTTTTTGAGAGGAACCACGTCGCTCCTCCGAATCTCTGCCTCCTCTGCAGCACACAGATGGTTATTATGGAGCTGCACATAAATTGATTATGTTGGAAATTAACTGTTGCTGTCAAAGGCAGCCGCCAAACCTGTCCCAGTGTGTCCCTCTGCCCGCTGATGCATAGGATCCAGCTGATGAGCCAGATGTTGCGCCGAACTCTCCATTTTAAGGTCAGCACAGATGTGGTATGGGGGCCCTCACTTCTACTTTCACTTTGTTTGTGAGGCTTGTTATCCATGTGTGTTTGTGGAAGACATATGAGTTTATGAAGACTTTTTTTGGTTTACAATGATTCCGTGGAAAAGCTTGAGAAGTTTCAGAAACATGATTGTTACTGTGCTGTACAGAATTTCTGAATGGCGACCACTGTTAGAGTATTCGGCCATATGCGCACTCAAAAGAAAAACTTTAATGTATTCTTTCCCACAGTAAGTTATCACCAAATAAATTTAGGGGAATTGTAGTCATTGCATAGTGCTAATGTCAGTGTTGTACCTTAATTAGAAACTTTTTTCATTTTATCCAGTGCTGATATAACATCACTTTCCCAACTTTAGTTAATTTGAAAATGATTTTTATATTGAAGGTACAACCTTATTGTAGCTAACAAGTAATGGAAGCTTCACTCATTAGCGTTGAGACAAAAACTTCAAGCAGAAGTCATTACACCCTACACAGTCATACTGTCATGTCCTCACCTGGCCCTCGACCATTTCCTGGCATTTTTCATCATGTCTCCTCCCCCTGTGATGTCACGTCATTGTTCAGGTCTGTTCCCTCATTTGTGTCTTGATTACTGCCCTTACTTAGTCTCCTCTTGGTGTCATTGTCTTTGTGAGTCATTCTATGTGTTTGTAGCAGCGTCCAGTCCACCCATTTTTGTAAATAAAACTGTCTTAAAACTTCTCCTGCCTCCTGTCTCCACCACCCCACCTCAACATTACACATAAGTTTAGTATCGACTAGTATTTCAGACCGGTATGTGCTTCTTCAGTTTTTCAATAGAAATATGTAAATACTGCATCTAGACTTATATCCACAAACACCAACACAAATCTACACTTTCTACAATTTTCAGCACTTAACTACTTTTTACCACCCATTCATCCTGGTAAGGGTCACGGTGAGTCACCAACCTTTTCACTGGGCATTACAATATCTTACCTAAACCCAGGACAGGGAATCAATCCATCGCTAGGCACACAAAGACACACCAGGACAATTTAGAGTACTCAGTTCACCTGACCTCCATATTTTTGGACTGTCGGAAGCCTCATAGACACTGGGAGAATGTGGAAACACCACCCAGATGTGGACTTAAACCAAAAACTTCAGTGCTGAGAGGTGAACGTGCTAACTGCCAAGCCACCATACTGCTTTAAACTCTTGTTCTCTTTATTGCAAGAATAGAAAATATTGTAACATTTCCAGACAGTTTTGTATGACTTTATCTTCAATTGTCTGTCAACTTGTAAGTTGTTCTGAACAAAGAATACATCACTTAGCAAAACACAGCAGCAGTAGACCTGACAACCACAAACTTAAATGTATTTTATTGAGATTTTAAGTCACAGACCAACACAACATACTACATAATTGTGAAGTGGAATGAAAATGATACACGGTTTTCAAAATTTTAATCAAATAAAAATCTTAAAAGTGTGACGTGCAAAAGTATTCACCCCCCTGTACTCTGATACCTCTAAACAACATCCAGTGAAATCAATTACCTTCAGAAGTCACTTAATGAGTTAATAGAGTCCAGCTGTGTGTAGTTTAGTCTCAGTATAAATACACCTGTTCTGTGAAGGCCTCAGTGGTTTGTTAGAGAACACTAGTGAACAAACAGCATCATGAAGACCAAGGAGCTCAGCAGACAGGTCAGAGATAAAGTTGTGGAGAAGTTTAAAGCAGGGTTAGGTTATAAAAACACATCCCAAAGCTTTGAGCATCCCAAGCAGCAGCACTGTTCACTCCATCATCCAGAAATGGAAAAAGTATTCTACAACTGCAAACCTACCAAGACATGGCCGTCCACCTAAACTGACAGATCCAGCAAGGAGAGCACTGGTCAGACAAGAAGCCAAGAGGCTCATGGTCACTCTGGAGGAGCTGCAGAAATCCACAGCTCAGGTGTGAGAATCTGTACACAGGACAACTATAAATCTGCACTCCACACATCTGGTCTTTATGGAAGAGTGACGAGAAGAAAACCTTTGTTGAAAGAAAGACATAAGAAGTGCCGTTTGCAAGTCTACAGCGCTCTCCTTGCTCGATCTATCATTTTCATTCCACTTCACAATGATGTGCTACTTTGTGTTGGTCTGTCACTTAAAATCTCAATAAAACACATTTAAGTCTGTGGTTGTCAGGTGACAAAATGTGAAAAAGTTCAAGGGGTCTGAACACTTTTGCAAGCCACTGTATAATGAGAAACATGAATATGAACATCCCTATCTAGATTTGGTGTAGGCCATTCAGAATAAGGCTTTCCTAGCCCTTTGTTCTACTCTCATCTCTTGTACCGACCTTAATTACGCTCCATTCTTTTTTATGTATGACCAGATTTGGAGTGAGACTGGAGAGAATATGAGGCAAGCAGGACAGTTCTTCTCCTGTGATTTCCTCTCAGAATCCCACTCCTCATTCTCCAGCTTGAAGAACTGCCATGATGGGCACTTCTGAGGACAACGAAGAGACTTAAGTTGTGTTCTGGAAAACTTACAAGTGGTTCACGGTGACACTTTCTGCATGGATTGGGGGGAGTTTAAGTCAGAATTATGTGTTTTTCCACAAAGGACCGCAGGGAAAGTCATATTAGCATGTTTTAATAAGAGAGCGACAAAGTTTGCAGGCGAGTATGTTAATCTCTGAGACTTTAAACCATGTGCTTCGGCTGCCTGAGGTAAATATCCCCAGTTAGGGAGAGGAAGGTAATTTTGAACTGTCCGGCCCCCGTTTTAATCGTACAGAAAAGACAACTCCTTATCCAGTGTTTCTGTCCACCACGCCGAAATTATCATGGCAAAGCAGCCATATTGAGAGTCTATCTCTTCCATTACAGCCTGTCTTTATCTCGGAATGGGGGAGCGCAGGCTGCAGCAAGTGTCTGGCCGAGGATGCTGTCCACGGGCATGAATATGGATATGGTGTCAGGTGTAAAAGAGTGGGCCCCTGTGATGCGGCGCTGTCTGTGACACATCCTCTGCTCAACTCCCAGCTCCAATCACACCCCAGATGTACCGGAGCTGCTGCTACTGTCACTCAATCTGGGGCCTGACAGCCGGAGTCTGCGGCCCACAATGCTCGGTGCCGACAGAGAATGGAGAGAAACAGAACTGCGTGTAATACAGATGGTCCATCCTTCTGTAATCAGTTTAGAGGCATTTTAATGGATGTACAGTTACCTTAACCTTTGGTAGTTATCTATACTAACAGTAAAAGCATTGTTATTGCATAATTTCTCATCCGTTACATCTTTCTCATGTTTTCTGGTCAGTTTATGACCCTGACACAAAGGAAAAGTCCTAAATCTGTTAACTAAATCAAATGTTTATGTAATTCAATATGTTACTATGTTAATAAAATGTTATTACATTTAAATAATGTCGCAAAATGACAATAACGTGAGCCATGATGAGCTTATATTCTCTAAAAGTGCTCCGAGTTAGGATTATTCTAAGAACTAGGATGATTTTTATGTCTTTTCTATGTCAGTGACAAGCAGTTTTGAGCCACAAAGAGAGCAGAGCGTTTCATTTCTCGCTGGCTCTAAAGTTTGAAAAGCCAATTTTTTAACACAGTTTACAGAAGTTTCACTCTCCCATAATCTGTTAGCTTCTTTCATGCCGCTTTGCAAGCCACCATTGAGAATGTGGACCTCTATTGTGTGCCTGAAAGGATGAGGCTTTTCTCAAATTCTATGTTAATGGGATGTGACACGAAATATGAAATATAAGTAGACAGTAGCGGTGCATATCCAGCTGGGACTATTCAGCCTCGTTTTAAAATATTTGAGAAATTAAACATGTTTGTGGGGGAGAGTGGAGGGGAAAAAGTGCTTATCTCCTTTTACAAAGCACTCCTGTAGAATATCTCTGAGTATCCAGACGAACGGAAACAGGGGCGAAACAATGTCGAGATTTCGGAGCAATGTGCACTCATTGTTTCCTGAGTTAGATTAGAAATGGGTGCAGGAGGAGGGGAGGGGAAGGGAGGGAGGACTTTTTTTCTTCTTTTTTTTTGTGATTCATACCCCTCCTGCAAAAGGCAGAACCCTCAATTCTACTCTATCAGGACTGAACACCTTGGCAGATACGCGCTGCGAGGTGAAAAAATAGCGAAATGAAATTTTTTGCCACGCTTAAGCGGAGTGAGCGAGGCAGGAAGAGAGAGAGAGAGAGGGAGAGAGGGAGAGAAAGAAAGGGAGAGGGAGGGATATTCTCCCATCACTGCACCACCGCCTCTCTTTGTTCTCAGAGGCCTGCTCGCCATTCTGCATGATTAACAATATTATCGGTACCTGCCCGTGTCTGCTGCCGGGCTGCATGCCATTGTGTTCCCGTCAGGGGTGAGTGGCCAGGGCCTGGCGTGACACTGACGCCGGACCATCAGGTGCCACTGGTGGGGGCCGTGTGCTCCCAGGTGGGCCTCTGCGCTGGCATTTGCAGAAACTCCTGAGCAGGGGGCTGGGGGTGGGGGTGGCTGCAAGAGGCAGTGAGGGGGCAATGACTCTGTCGACATCTGCCCAAAAGAGGAGAGAATGAGGGCTGGTGGGGGAGATGGCAGGGTTTGGGCCCCACGAGGGAAGCACATGTGCCTGGTGCTCGGAGCTCCATCTGGTTGCCAAACCCAGAAAAGTGTGTAACAAAGTGCCACTGATACAGTAATGAATCAGGCTAGTTCATGGGAAGGGCTGATTTGCATCAGTTAGGCCATGTTGTGCACTCACACATCATAAACAGATACTCTGATGTAGGTCTGGTGTCTATTTATTTATAATCAGAGACTCATTATTTTCATATAATATATATGCACCAGGGAGGAGTCATATGAATGGTGAAGTTGTTCATCTTTGCTTATTTTGGGCTGCCAATTAAAGAGTTTGTTTCAAATAAGCCATGTGCATCTTTTTGTAAAACATTTTGTAATTTTTCATCTCAAACAAGTAGAACTGAGCATCATTTTTGAATCTGGTGAAACGTGACCTCTAGTGGCACAAATCTGAGTTGCACGATGACCCTACATAATGTCCCTTTAGTGCTGTGCAATCTGAAAAAAAAAAGATTTCTGGGACACAACGTCCCAGAGTCCAGCTGTGTGTAGTTTAGTCTCAGTATAAGTACACCTGTTCTGTGAAGGCCTCAGTGGTTTGTTAGAGAACGTAAGTGAACAAACAGCATCATGAAGACCAAGCAACAATACAGTGAAAAATTAAGTGGTTAACACATTAATATACATCAGCATGCTTTAATTATGACAGTGACTTTGTCTGTAAATAAATCATACAGAGTTCAGGACTATGTGGCGATTTCTCTGCTTTAATCAAACTGTTGGTTTGGATGAAGTGTGTGAGCAGAAAATCAGCAGAATGTGTGGATGTCTTAATCCTCCAAGGTTAAAACTGATGATCTCTGTTTCACTGATTTATTTTTGCTCAGTTTATTTACTATTACAATGTCATAATTAAGCTAAAACCTTGTTTCTAATAAAGTTAATTTCTGTCTTTTTTGAGCTGCCACTTAATGATTTTGGTTAAAATTTTACTTTATTTCAAAATCACAGAAAAAATAACATCCTTTTCTAATGTTTGTATAAGTAATAAAACAAATAGAAACGATAGTTTTGGGGGGGTTTTCTCGCAGAAAGGTGACCACTTGTGGCACAAATACACTGTACATACATTATGTTCCTTCAGTGCTGTGCAACCTGAAAAAAAATAGATTTAAAAGTGTGACGTACAAAAAGTATTCAGCCCCCTGTACTCTGATATGTCTAAACAACATCCAGTGCAATCAGTTACCTTCAGAAGTCACTTAATGAGTTAATAGAGTCCAGCTGTGTGTAGTTTAGTCTCAGTATAAATACACCTGTTCTGTGAAGGCCTCAGTGGTTTGTTAGAGAACACTAGTGAACAAACAGCATCATGAAGACCAAGCAACAATACAGTGGACCATTAAGTGGTTAACACATTAGTATACATCAGCATGCTTTAATTAAGCAGTTCAGTACTATGTGGTGATTTCTTTGCTTTAATCAAACTTGATTTAATTCAAGTGTGTGAGCAGAAAATCAGCAGAATGTGTGGATGTCTTAATCCTCCAAGGTTAAAACTGATAATCTCTTTTTTTGTTTTTGCTCAGTTTATTTACTATTGTGCAGCCTGAAAAAATAGGTTTCTGAGACAAAAAAGTCTTTTGTTTTTGTCTTTAGTAGTTAATTATAAACATGTGTCAGCACAGCATAAATTTCCTGCTCATTTGAAGAAATATTTTAGAACAATTCTAAACTGTACAGCAGCCCTAATATTGGAATACAGTTTAAGATGGAAAATCCTAAAAAAAAAACCATTTAAAACACCAATATTTAACATAATAACCACTCACATATGTGGTGCATATTCAGGAATTATAGCCTAGCATTCTACATTTAGGTTGTGATCACTACCACAATGAATTCAAAGTGGGTTATTTTTGCAGCTTTGGACTAAACAGTGTGTCTTGAAGATCATTTGGCTCAACATTCGTCATGTTATCTTGTTTCTTTTCTATAGCCTAAAAATGTTATATGAGAACAGATCCACTCCTACTGAACCTAGGGGGCAGCCTGGACCCCAATAAAAGTGCTTTTTGATTTAATTTGCAATTCTCCTCTGCCTCTCCCATACACACACATGGACACCCCTTTGCCCAGAATAATTGACTCAGCTGCAGTCTTTGTGATATAATAACCAGTTTACTCCACTGAATGACATTTCACAAGCTCAGCCCCAGCATAAAGCTAATTGTTCTAGAGAGAGAACGCCATGTGATTGTGTGTGTGTGTGTGTGTGTGTGTGTGTGTGTGAGGCTAATGATAAGAGCAGAAACGGCACACTCTCGCTGCGAGCCTGTGTGTGTGGTGGAAGCGACATTTATCTTCAGTGAGACACTGCTGTCCCTGTATTCCTCCATAAAGAGAATGGGCTCCTGGTATTTTTCCCCCAAAATACTTTTTCAATAAGCGCAGTGTTTCTTCCTCTCCCTCACCCACCCCCTAAGCACTGGTCCATTCTCCTGCAGAGCAAAGATAGGCAGTGTAATATCATGAGAACTTTCCTTTCTTTGGTTCCCATGAGCACAGTGGAGGCTCCTTTGATAGCGTTTTGTTGTTTGTTTTATGGATTTTGTATAAAACCCTTCTGGTTATTTCTCATGTCATAGAAATATGTCCATCACTGCTTGTAGGTATTTTTTTTTCCAAAGAGCAGATTAATTACAAGCAAACAAAGTGCTTGTTTTACGCTGCAGTATTCACATTTCGCAGACACGTTGTGACATACGATTACAAACAAAGGCTGAGCTGATCATTTGAGGCGATGGTGACAGCCCACAGTCGTAAGCAGCTTTTTTATTATCTTGTGGTTTTTAACAGTAGGTCAGTGCCAGCAAACTGGGAAGGTGAGGACAAACATGTGAAGCCAATCACTTCATCTTTACACTGGACTAAAGGTTAGAAAAGTGTTGCATGGCAAAAGTACAGTAATACAGTCAGTAAAACAACACCAGGACTAACTGCGCTCTAGTCAAGCTCCTCTGTCTGTTTCCCAGAACATCCACACCAGCAGGCAAGGTTCTCAAGATGTTTTGTGGTGATGCCAGGCCGCATGGTTTCTCATGTGATGCTAGCTAACAGCAAAAATAAAAGAACAGATTTACCTTTCAGTCTGTACAGTGGTAACCCTACTACTACAAGTTTAATCCGTGCAGGAGCCGAGCTCGTTAGCTGGTTTGCTCGTTAGCTGGTTTGCTCGTTAGCTGATTTGCTCGTTAGCTGGATGCATTTTCCCCATAAGAATACATGTAAAACTGATTAATCTGTGTCAGCCGGCCAATATACAGTATACTTTAATATGTAAATAATGTGTTTATATGGGTTTTTAAAACATAAACGAGACGACGACGGCGCTCGTGTAGGCTGGTGGCTAAGGAGGACAGGAGGACGGGCGTACGTGTATGGCATGGTTACACTTATCATATGAAAAGTAAAAGTAAAATGTATCTAACTTTCTTGTTCACTACCTTTTGCTGTCTTTGTGTCACTTTCACTAGCACTTTCACTGGACAGCGGTCAAAGGTAATGACTGACCTCTTCTTCCATGCTAGCATCTAGGGGATGCTACGACCGCAGCGCCCCTAGCGGTTGGCATACTTGAACTAATTTACGCTACTCGTTACTTGGAATTTTATTCGTTATTCGTTACCTGGAACAAAAATATTCCGAGATCTCGACTCGTTACCTGGAATACTCGTTAGTGGGGATGCTCGTAAGTAGGGGTACCACTGTATTTATTTATTTATTTTAGATGAAGTTAGGGTGGGGAACTCCAGTCCTGAAGGTAGTAAGTTTGTCACTTTTTCTCAGCTGGTATTTACCAAGTTTATCTGCTGTCTCCAAGACGAGACATCACTGTGCTGGACACTGGCCCTCTGTTCCCCACCCCTCGAGTAGCAAGACAATGTCTGATTATTCTGTAATAATATTTCAAACTCCACCCACACGTCCTGGGATAGTATTTTTTGGTGACCAGATATTTTATTTTTTTACCATAAAAGCCTCAGCATAGATCTTGTGGAGACAACATGGCTTCGACAAGCAATCTGATGTAATTGCCTCAGTGCACGAGGTGGCATCTCTTAACTTCTGGTTAGATAGTGGTGCATTGGTGGTTGTATCAGCTGTGGGGAGAAATAGAGAGCAACAGTGACTGTGAGTGTTTTTAAGGTAAAGGAGAAAGAATAACATACCAACGTCAACAGAAGTAAAGTCTCTGCATCGTTGTGTCCCTCTGAACGTTCATTCTTCAGTATAACTCAGAGATGAGCTTTCACAGGTTTCCAGCACATCCTGAGGTGCGAGTTCAGTGGTGTCTAAAGATCTGTAGCATCAACCTTAGTCCGGTTCAAAGTATTGACGTTTGTAGTAGACATTTCAACATGGCTGACTTTGTTGTGACGGCCGGGGAAAGAGAAACTCTACAGATCAGCACTGTTTTGTCTTTTTGCCTGGAAATATTTTATTATTCTAACAAAAAAGTCAAATGTATCCACTAAACAGTTTTATGTCTTTAATTTCAATAAAGAAGACAATGGGCTAGTTTTACTTTTACAAATTCATTACCGTTGGTCACATGACAGGTTTTTGGCAGATGTACGAGCTCAAAAT
Organism: Crenuchus spilurus; assembly: GCA_036984385.1. NCBI lineage: Eukaryota > Metazoa > Chordata > Actinopteri > Characiformes > Crenuchidae > Crenuchus > Crenuchus spilurus. Next base: position 1,731 of record BRDA01061770.1, on the reverse strand, counting down.
AAAAGCTTCTGAACAGTTAAAATGGTTCTAACGAGTGCTGAACTTTACACATCTTTTAAATGTTCTGTGACATACAGCACTGCGGGCTCTTTCACATTAAGATCTCTCTCTTTAATCTGCTGTTAATCTGCTGCTGATGAAGCTTGATTGATGCTCTGAACATCATTTATAGATATTTTCGGCAAATGTTGAAGACATCATGTATAGAAATCCATCTTGTCTGCTGACCAGAGTCTGAAAGTGGAAATGCAACATCGTCTTATGTGAGTAGCCAATTGTGGAGAAAACAAACAACCACATAATTTGTGATGCTTCACTATCTGTAGTCGCGTTTCCATTTACCCAGAAATATCGCAAATTAGAATTGCGAATAAATAATGGAAACACGACAATTTTGAAAAAAACTCACGTTTTCTGATAAAAGTCTTTTGCGCTAAGATGAGGTGGTTTCTCAGTCGTACTGTAATTGGTTTATATCACAAAAGTTTAATGGAAACACTCAAATGGACTTTTTTCACATTAAGGGAGTCACGTGATCAACAACCGGACGTTTCTATTGGTGAAAAAGACGATGAAGAAGAAGACAACAACAGAAAGTGCCAGGATGAAGATGACGCGGCATATTTGGAATAACGAGGAGAATCCTTGGACAATGTGCAGCTGCTCCACTAGAGATCTCACAGCATCACAAAGTTCATTAAAAGTTGAGTGTGTCATTCTAAAATGTTGAATCCACAGCTCTTCTGTAAAATCATCGACTACAGTTTCCCAAAAACGCCGCATACGTAGCCGCTCCCAAGTATAAGGGGCTTGTCACTCCAAAGCCTCGATAAGTCTCCGTCTCCTCTGATGGCTGATGATGAGCACTAGTGCCGTGGTAGCAGTATGTATAAAGCTGAAGTATGTGTTTACATCCACTGCCACCATGTTTGTAATGACTTATCACGAGAACAAACATATTCACACGTGATTTTATAAAAGTATTTCATATTTAATGGAAACACCACAACTGTGAAACTTGTTTTGTCGAATTGTTTTTTCAACAAAACAGAATATCGATAAAGTTTTGAACAAAACTGAAATGGAAACGCGACTACTGTACATTGTGCAAATAAAAAAAAATATTCAACAAATTCTATGATTAATCAGGTGAAAAGTGGCATTCCATTAAACAAAGATGGAGGATTCTGAGAAGTGGTGTGAAGCCCAATTACGCATTCTCATCCCAATCATACTTCCTGAGGACACTTTGGCTGTTCTTGAGTCTACCTGAATAAAACACTTGCTAAACAAGGAAGTATGATTGAGCTCCACAACCATTCTCAGAGCAGCAAAAACAGTTCCTCCCCTCCTCTTCCTGTAGTTTGTACACTTCCAAAATCTCACATCAACATAGCTAATTGTGCCAGAATAGTTTTTTTTAAGAATCATAATCATAGTATGTAACATACAATATAACAGCATCACCCGCAGTAGTGAAATGTGTTCAACAGGCAAAAAGAAAGCACACAAGATATGTGAGCTTAAAGCTTGTACAGGTACTTATGAGTTGGCAAAACCTTTTGTTTCCAGAAAAAGTTATGCTGATGCCTTAAGTCTTAAGAACTAATGAGTGACTGTAGGGAAAACTATAATATTAGCAGGTGGTGACAGAATATGTTATGGTATGTGTGTATGGTGGATGCCTGTTTGTATGTGTACTGAGGAGGTATTGGTGGTAATTTTGGAGAT
>BRDA01061764.1:0-18153 GCA_036984385.1 Crenuchus spilurus | reverse complement strand
CCCGCACAAGCTCAGGCTCTTTTCCCCCTAGCGTGGTGACATTCCATGTCCCAACAGCTAGCTGCCCTGTCTGAGGATCAGGTCGCCGAGGACCCCGCCTTCGGCTGCCACCTAATCCACATTGCACCGACCCCTTACGGTTGCCTCTGTGGGTGGTGAACCCACAGGAGGTCAGGCCCACGTCGCCAGTTCGGGCTGGGCCCGGCCGGGCCCCATGGGCAAAGGCCCGGCCACCAGGCGCTCGCATTTGAGCCCCAACCCCGGGCCTGGCTCCAGGGTGGGGCCCCGGCTGCGCCATACCGGGCGACGTCACCGATTTTTCTGTTGGTGTTTCCATAAGGGTTTTGTGAACTGCTCTTTGTCTGGCCTGTCACCTAGGACCTGTTTGCCATGGGAGACCCTACCAGGGGCATAATGCCCCAGACAACATAGCCCCTAGGTTCATTGAAGCACGCAAACCCCTCCACCGCTGTAAGGTGGCAGTTCAAGGAGGGGAATTATTTATTTATTTATTATTATTATATTAATTTATTTTTTATTGAAGTATTTGAATTTACCAGGATTATTTTAATTTAAGCTATTTTGTAATTAATTTATTAATTTAATTGTATTTTATTGAATGGATGAACTCTGATTTGCCTAAAGATGTATTTTTGTCTGTCTGATTGAATGCTTGTGTTAACAAATAAATCAGACGGTATTCAACAGTTACTCAGTACTTGAGTAGTTTTTTTTTTTCATCAAGCACTTTTTTTACTCTTACTCAAGTAATTATTTGGATGACTACTTTTTACTTTTACTTGAGTCATATTATTATGAAGTAACAGTACTTTTACTTGAGTACAATTTTTTGGCTACTCTACCCACCTCTGCAGATGGGTTTCACCTGCTTAATCTGTTCTGAAATGATAGTGTTGTTACTAGTGTTTTGTTATGTGTCATGTTAGTTATGTGTTGTGTCTGTTATGTTTATTAAACATTGTATTCTTATGTATTGTAATTCCGTCAAGTCCCCACACAAATAAAGAGGAAACTCCATCATATTTTGAAATTCATGAAGGGTCATTAACCCCAAAGTGGGAATTTACCCCATGTGGAGGTGAGTCCGATCGCCCCACCTAAAGTTTCAATTAAGTAATGCAGTTTCCCCAATTATGCTGTTGAATATTAATGTGCACAAAAGTGCCCGTTGATGTTTACACTATATATATATATATATATATATATATATAAAACGTTGTATATACTGTACATACTGTTATTGCTTCTTTTATACTTCATGAGTAACCCAGTGTGCGTTTGCTGCTGTAAATACTGTGAATGTCCCTATGACCTAATCAAGGAGTTAATTATGTGTTGGTCAAATGATAAATCAATTATGACAAAAAGATGTTTTGCTACTAAGCCAGGTGTAACAGTGAAGTTATCCAGATTTAAACTTAAGCCTGACAATTTATTTCTTGTGGTCTTTGGTCCCAGAAGAAGAACCTCTGCTTTGTCACAATTTAAAAAGAGGAAGTTATAAAACATTCAGCATTTCACAACTTTTACACAGTCCTCTATTTTTTTAAATCTAATCCTGTCATCAGGTTTAGCTGATATATAAAGTTGTCTATCGTCTGCGTAACAGTGAAAATTAATATGTTTGCTTGTAACGTGGCCTAATGGCAGCATATAAAGTATAAATAATATAGGTCCTAAGATAGATCCTTGTGGAATTCCATATCTCACTTTTGTACATTTGGACATTCTGTTAGGTAAGATTTGAACTATATTAGGGCTGTTTCTGTGATTCCAACCATGTTCTCTAGTGTATTTTGGAGAATAGTGTGGTCTTTTGTGTCAAAAGCTGCACTTAGGTCAAGTAAAACTAACCAACCATGTGAAATGTCTTAGCTCCCAACTGGCCCAACTGTAACCAGACATCTGTATCATTGGTGAGTTATGGTTTCATTTCAAATGCTGGCGTTTGGCACACAGATGTGGACAAATCATCTCTGTCATTTCAAGTGGTATAAAAAACATTAACAAAACTGATCTTATGCAACCAGGTCCAAACAGACATGAAAAGATTTTGGATAAAATGATACCACTTGTACACATAGAAGTACTGCAAGAGCCCAGGCCAGCTAAATACAAACTAAAGATCATATGACAAAGGCATGGGATCACTTGACTCCCAAAGGCATTCTGGGAGTTGGAGTTAGAGGTAATACATCTAAAATCATGTAGCAAAATCCACTGAGGAGACATAGCTGTGATGCACAAAACTCTTCCAAGTTCAAGGACAGTGTGTAGACTGAAATATCTACAGAGTACAGATCAGACCAGACCAGACCAGACTGGAGATTGGAAAGGAAAGTTAATTCAGCAATTCATATGTTTCCTCTGTTTAGCTGTCTTTGTCCACAAATGTGTTACCCACTCTTTTCAGAGTACTCATCAAGCTGTGTAGTTTAACAGTAGGCTCTTTATTGCTCTTCATCTAAAAATTATACCTAAATGCAGCATAACACAATTGCAAACATTTAATCTACACAACATACATTGCACATCTAAGATAATGCTAACATCTACAGTATCTGTCAAAAATCTCAAATAAAACTGTCATTTTCTTATAGTAATTAAAATATTTTTGTATTTTAACACCATATTTTAAAGGATCCACATCATGAAAAACTGAATTTTGGACACTTGTGTTGAATAAAACAGTACTATGATGTAGCATGTAAACTGAAAAGAAAAGTTTCACTCCCCAGTCCATGTGTTACATATGCAACAAGAATTCATCATTTCTGTGACATCACAAAAAACAAAACATTTTCTTACATACCATTTGCACTGGTTTTATGGAGGGTTTCACCAGAACTACTTTATGAATGAGGCACAATGCAAGACAGCCAATCCAAACAGTTTTCTTAAAAGCACATAAATAACAATCAACCACCCGTTTTATTTGAAGAGGTAAAGAGTTTGGAAAATGGGCATCTAAAAGTATATTAAGAATATCAAAAGCTACACATTTTCCAGACTTTAGTATAAAATGCATCAGTAAAATGTAGGATATGGGACCTTTAGGATATTTATTGAGTTTAAAGGAGATTGAGGTAGTGTGCTATAGTACTAAGTACAGTATGGCAGCAGTGTGGTGGTATAACGTGGCTGACTGATTTGATGGTAACAGTGTTCAGATTAGAAATAGTTGGGGTCTGCAAGAATTGTGTGGATCTATTCCATTTTTTGTCATTAACGGTTAATAAATAGTCAAATAAGTCTATGTGAGTGTTTGTGCATATATGCAGCTCTCCATGTGTGGTCATGTGCCTGTCAGTGTGTGTTTGTAGTTGGTTTGGATTCACGTTAATGTTAAACTTTTCTTATTTTACTTAGACAGGTAAGCCAGGAGAAATCTTTTGGAAATCATACAGAGTTAAGTGCATTACTTGTCCTGGTAACCATATGGATAGTATTTCTCCAAAATATCTTTTTGGTTCTTAGGCTTCTTAGTGGCTTGTCAGGATTGTTCTGATTGAAAACATCCATTCTGCAGCTGTCATCTTCCTCTTTTACCATGAATCTTTCAAAAAATAATCATTACAACCATTGAACTGGTTTAAGGTGCCCAACATTAGTTTTGGCCATATGCACTCATATTCAAAGGAAAGATGATCTATGGTACACACAAAGACTGACAGTCACTCACAGCCCATAATGTAATTCTAAAGTATTGTGGACTTATTGGTGGTAAATTGAATGTTTCATTAGTGAGCGGGGTCATATTAATCATTGTGATGAAGGATCCCTGATTCTTACAACACATATAGTAAAAACTATGTCTCAGAAGTGTGGCTTCTGTAGTTTGCTTAGTGTTCATTTATATGAAGAATGTTGCTTAAGTGTTTGAAGTTTCATCCTCCTAATGACTCTCAGTTAAGGTCTCAGTTAAAAGTGTATTTAAGTTAACAACATGCTAAATATGAAGTCTGCTCAGCTGTGCTCTGAGCATGGTGTGAAAATTGGTATAATGTTCTACTTTTCTTATTTTACTTAGTAAGTGAAGTGAATCATGATGAATGCATTCTCTCTTGTTCTAATTATCAACAAATGAACCTATAAATGGCTGTAATAGTAGCTTGGTTATGTTCCTGTCAGCTTCGACACATGGTTTCAGAAGTTGCAAAACCTTTACTCACACATTGTTTGTTGGATATACTTTAGATCTATAGGTTTAGGTTTAGCTCCATATAAGATAGAATACAATTACTAATAAAGTTGAATGGAACTCAACTGAATGTAATATTTTTCATTTAAGGAATCACTTTGAGAGTTCAAAGCAAGGTACCCATGTGCAGACACAAAACAATTTAAGTCATAATACATGATGTGTTTGCATTAATCAAAGTAAATAATAGTTACTGTGTAAAATAATGAGGTGTAATAGGAGAGGACACCAAATCTAATGACCCCTTTATGACCAGGTAAGTCTAGTGTCTGTCTCTCTGTCTCTGTCTCTCTCTCTCTCTCTCTCTCTCTCTCTCTCTCTCCTCAGTTAGCCGTTATTTTCCAGACTCTTGCATTACCCCAACCTGCTCTCCCCTGTCCCTTCCAATCTGGTAGGCATCTGCAGGTGGGTTTAACCATGTCATTAACGATAGACCACTTGTTCGGTTCTTCCATTGCTAGCTTTGGTGCCCCAACTTTCCCTGCCATTCCTGGTTCCCTTGAGGTTACAGCGGGTAGCACCAGGCTGAACAAGGGAGGGAGGAAGGGGTGGAAGTATCCCATGTTAGCCCCCTCCCAGGGGGTGCGACCCATCTCAAAGCTTCATGGCAGATCAGGGAAAGAGACTCCCTTGAGACATTTTGTCTTCCAGGGGCGGGAGAAACAGTGAAAGAGCTGATGAAGAGAAAGAGAGTGGGAGGGAAAAAGTGAGAGAAGGGAGGGAAAGAGAGGGACAGGTGTGAAAGAGAAATGACAGGTTATGATTAACACTGAGGTAGGAGTGCAGGAGAAGAATGGGCATGTGAGCTGAGTGTGTAGCTGGGGTTATTCATGCTCAAATAAAACAGAACTGTATTACATATTCTTCTTAAGTGTCAAGGTTCAAGAGGAGGTCAAGGTTCATTACATTCATAGACAGGTTTGTTCTATTTTTTTTTAACAATGATGACAGTACTTGTTACATCAAAACCAACTGTTTTTTGTTTCACAAGCTGCCTTGACTTGAGAAGCACATGTGATAAGCAGTCTGTCTGAAATTGTAACCATCTCACATTGTAATAGCTTCATACAACAAATTAAGATAATTTAGTTGAATGATTCTTTATTGATAATTGAAGTTAATCCTAGCATCTAACAAAGACAGTCTGTCAATCATAAATCAATCAAATCACACTCTATACACATTGGCCACACATAACCAATAATGTTATCATAAATTATGGTGGATTTATGTGCAAATTTCATTAGTTTCCTGTGAGTGAAGTAGTGCCATATCGTATTAACAAGGACACCCTACAACACATATACTAAAGACTTTGCCGTAGAAGATGGCCCTGTGTTCTGTCCGATTGTCATTGTTTTAAGAACACTGCTTAGGAACCCAGGTGAAGTTCCATCCACCTTGTGAATCTCTGCGAGTGAAGGCCTGTCCTTGTGGGAAAGTGTGTGTCTTCACACTGCTCTGTGGACTTAATGACATGCTAAATGCTAAGTCTACTCTGCTACGTGCTGAACATGGTGTGGACAACAGTGCACCCTTGTCTCCTGATGGACTGGGAGAGTTGTGATGTTGCCCTGAATTTGTTCTGTGCAAGTGCCGAGGAGTTGAAGCTGCCCGAGGAGGTGTGAAGAGTCCAGTAGGAATAATAGCTTGCAGAGAGCTGACCACTGACCCTCTAGATGTGATTGTGTACAGAGATGAAGGGTCAAGTGTTGAGTAATCTGTCCTAGTGTCCATGCTGTGTCTGAAGCAGCTCGAAGAGTTTGTGAAAATGCTGTATTCACAGTGACTGTTAGCATTAGGACTGCAGGTTGTGCTTTCATGTGCACCTGGGCTGAAGTGGTCAGTGCTTTTTGCTGGAGAGTTAAACAAAGGTGTGTTGTCAGTGGTGGGGCTACTGAAACTGCTGTCTGGGTCAATTGTGTCTTTGTCCTGTAAGCCCAATGTGTCTAGGATCCAAGAGTCCAGTGGCGTGGTGGCAGCTAGCTCCTCAGGTGAGCAGAACTCCAGAGAGAGGTTCCGGCAAACACGTTTACTCTCACCGCCCTGCAACAAACGGCTCAAGTTGAGGAAATCACCATCCTCATGTAGAGTTCTTTTCCATTGCCTTGTGTCAGGGGTTATCTGAGCAGAAAGAAGCCCCTAAACAAGAGAAATAGTTGTAGAGTGTTTAACAAAATTCATAAATCCAGGAATTAATATCTTCTTAAACGCACAGTATGTATTTTCCAGCGATATCTAGTGGTTAAGTTCCCACATTGCAACCAACTGAAAACTATTTCCACAACCCTCCCCTTATCCAAACACAAAGAAGTCTCTACGGTGGCCGTAAGGTGTCAAATCTTTGATACACCCGAACACGATGTCTAATAGCAGCTTTAGAGCTAGTGATATGTCAAGTGGTAAGATTAATTTTAATTAGAAATTTAGGAAAATTTAGGAAATGTAATATGTAAAATTATCGTAGCTACAATGCAGACGAAACATATTTTCTGCATTTCAAGTAAACACATCAAACTTTTTTTTTTCATGGCAAGACAGCGGCACGCAGTTGCGCAGCGGCTTCTCACATTCCTAGCATAACCAGTTTTAGTAGTTTTTATGTCGGCTTACGTCAGTTCTGATACTGAATTCATGCAACCTAGGCGGCTGAATTACTGCCAAACTAAACTCATTCAGATAAGACACAGTTTAGCAACAGAAGCAGCAACTTTGGATAATAACGTTCAGGCTGAGCTGAGCAGACTACAATTTCTCCGGACACCAGCCCGCTGGAATGGAACCCATGCCCGGAGGAGGAGACGAGACCGGCATCAGAAAAGGGGTAAACGGGACGGTGTGCTAGCCAGGCTAATGCTAATTGTCCCCTGATTCCATCTCTTTTCCAACGTCCAATGTCTGGACAACAAGCTGGATCACCTGCGGCTGAGGATTAATGTTTCTGAGGAGATGAGGAACTGCGCTGTGATTTGTCTCACAGAAACATGGCTGAACCAGAGCATGCCGCGACTCTGCCTTCCAGCTTGCCGGCTGGCAGCTCTTCCAAGCGGACCGTAACCAGCAGTCCGAGAAAACCATAGGGGGCGGCTTAATAATCTATGTCAGTGAAGGTTGGTGTACAAACTGTGTGCTGGTAAACAGCCACTGCTCTGAGGAGAGCATAAGAATCTTGACGAGCATAAGAATGTTCCACTATCTTAACAAATAAACCAAAAAAACTTTACTCTTGCTTCTCCTCTGTGTATTTCTTCTTATTGAGGTATATGTGTATTTCTTCTTCTTCTTCTCCTGTTTTATGTCAGTCAATGGTAAAACAAAGCTACAGCACCATCGATCTTGAGTGGCCAATTCGTCATTACAACACAAACGGTTTCAGTTTGCTAGCCTCTTGTTTGTCCTTTTCGAACTACTGTTGAAACATGGTGATGCAACATGGTGGTCTCAGTCGGTGTTCGACCCGTGACCAATGTAGATATAAACAGCTTATTCTAAGGTAAAATAATCAAATGACATCTTAGTTTATAATGATTAAATGTGTTTTGAATGATTTTTATTAGTGATTATCTTAAATTTGGCTAAAAGATAACCTGAAATATTACATACTGTGCCTTTAAGCTATAAAAAATTACATATTTTTCATAGTGAACAGAACATTAGAATTTACTATTAATCTTGGGAGGAAACAAAATATTATTTTTCTCTACGTAACCCAGGACAACTAGGGGTATTCTAAATAATCCTTGTGTCCCATTTCTGTGTGCAATATATTTACAACTCCAATTCCAAAAAGATGGAATGCTGTGTAAAATGTTAGTAAATGTACATAAAAACAGAATTTCAGAATTCACAGTAAAACATAGAACATATATTAGATGTTGAAAGTGATGCATTTAGCCATATCATGAAAAAATATTAACTTAAAAAAATTATTAACTTAGAATTTAATGGCAGCACCACATCTCATAAATGTTGCAATAGAAGGCTGGAAAATAAGTGATACTAATAAAAAAACTGAAAAGAACTTGCAACTGGGCATAACAAGAGCATTTTAGAAAGGCAGAGTTTCTCAGAAGCAAAGATGGGCAGCCAGTTTGCAAAAAAAACAAAAAACAAACAAACAAACAAAAAAACCTGTTAAATTGTGGAACAATTTCAGAAAAATGTTCCTCAACATAAAAGTGTGAAGACTTTAAATATGGCTTTGCAGACTGCACATTTAGTGCATCATAACATGAAAAATCTGGCAAAGAAGCCCCAGGACTGTTGAACAGCTAGAATGCTATATCAGACAAAAATAGGACAACATTCCTCTCCCAAAACTCCTGTAATTAGTCTCCTCACTTCCCAGATGTTTAAGACTGTTGGTAAAAAAAGAGGGAATGCTACACAATGGTAGACATGGCTCTGTCCCAAATTTTTGAGGAGCATTGTTGCCATCAAATTCTAAATGAGTACATATTTTTCAGGAAATAGTAAAATGTTTCATTTTCAACATCTGTGTTGAATGTGTTCTATTGTGAATAAAATATGGATCTATGAGATTTGCAAATCATTGCATTCTGTTTTAATTTACAATTTAAATGTACATTTACAGCATTTCGTTGATGCTCTTATCCAGAGCGACACACAGAAATGCTTTGTTTCCATTTTACAGTGCATGGCCACTTTTGGGAACTGGGGTTGTACATAATCCCTTCTTTATCTAGATCCTGGACTTTTGATAGGAAGTATCATCTCAAATGGAACACTAATGTTACACATTAAATAAAAATGGCAAATCACTGTGCAGTTCTAGTCATTAAATCACACTTACATCAACAGTTAGCTAATGCTAACAAGCTTGTAACCTGAAATGTCCAGTTAATGTTCCAATTTTTTAAGCTCATTTAGTTCTAACAGTCTTATTTTCATATTGTGAACAGCCAAAAGGAAAACTGTGTCTCATGGATGTAGAATTTAGTTAGAGTTTATTTAATTTTAGCCAGTTAACTGAAGCCCAAGGTCAAACCCATCCAATTAGAAAAGAGCAACAGGTCATTGAGACATTATCTGGTTAATTTATAAATCCTGCTTTGTGGAATATCCCCCAGCATAAACGTATAATATATAAAGAGAAACGTAAATACAATGAGATGAATTAAGAATGTCTTGGTGAAAGAAAAAGTAGTTGATACTGAATGTTGTGAGGTTGTTTGGAGAACCAAAATTTGGTTACAGATGTTCTCCTCAGTGCTCTTCAGCCACTATACATAACCCCATAGTTCTTTCTCAGTAAGTTCTTGGAGTACCTCGTTACATATTTGAGGCACTTTTTTACTGTGTGAAGTGTGTTTATAATGACCAAAGATGCACCTGATGTATTCTAACAGTGTGACCTTTCCTACAAAATTAATAACATATAAAATGAGCAGTGCACAGTAGACTGACATATCAACAGAAACTGTGCTGCACTACAATTTTGAGCTGTATCTTCATCAATTGCTTTTAAAGATATGGGTAAGTACTGGCAGGTCAATAATAAAGTGAGTGTAGAAATTTTACCTTAGATTTTTCTTCAAGGGACTTAACATATGATGAGTTTAAAAACTCTTTGAGTTTATTATTCTCTTCCTGTAGCCTTGCCAGTTCTTCCTCCTTCTGCATCAATGTGTCCTGAAGCTGTATATGCACAAAAAAGCTGCTTGTTAGGAATAGGATTGACTCTGTTGTTGTAAGTGTGTAGCCATGGCTCTCTTGCAGTGTGTACCTGTTTGTTCCTTTGGAGGTGAGGAGACAGTTGGTCAGGCCATGTATGGCCATGTAGAGTACCAGGATGAAACTGTGGCTCTAGAAGGAGAAATGTAAAATGTATTATTTTAATGTGATATTAAAGAAACAACTGTCTGTAAAGGAAAAGCACAAAGTAATGAATTCCATCAGCTCAGACTGCTGAGATAAATGAGTTTGAGAAAATGACTTTTTACAAAGAAAGTTATTTCATGCAGACTATCTATACAAAACACTTTATAATTGAACAGTCTGGACTATACATTTCCACAAACATCAATGGGCATCATTCACCACTATTTAAGTGTTTCCTTACATTTGTTCTTAAACATTATTGCAGTTTAAATCCTATAATATTAAACAATTGGAGAATTGGAGAATTGAAGAAAGCTCAAACATGTCAACACTGGAGAGGAGTACTGTTGAGTGTGCATAGATTCTGCTCTTAGCAAAGTACAAAATATTGGTGAAAACTGTATAAGTGTTTTAAGAAGATACAGTGCCATGACAAAAATATGAAGATTGTGAAAAAGTTCATTATTGTTCATAATTTAATGTAAAAAAGTAAACTGATATTTTATATTCTTGACACATAAAGTAGGGGTGCCATTTTATTTTATTTTTTTACAGCTGATGGCTTATAGCTCAAGAAAATATAAAGTTTCAAATATTTCATTTGGAGTTTTTTTTCTTCAAAGAGTGAAATTTAAATAATTTGATAAGGACTAGAGTTGGATACAGGACCTCCAGACTTTGGACACAGTATAGAAATGAACTATAGAGCTTTTAAAAAAAATCAAGTGGACTTGTTCCAGTTTGTCAGTGGCGGGAAGGCTGCTCCCGGTTCTTACCCCGCCGCGGAGGCTCGTGCTGGCAGCCCGTGTTGTCCAGGGCACCGGCGTCCCACAGGGGCGCGAGCGTTGCCGTGGAAACGTCAACAGTGGCGCGAGGTGACGGTGAGGCGGAGTAAGCACAGGCGTAGCGTACGCCCCCTGCAAAGCCTGCGTCCTCGCACGAGAGGATGGCGCTCTGTGGACGCAGGGCAGAGCAGCGTGAGCTTAAACGCACATTCAGCCTGCAGTTAATAAGAGTTCAGCAGTGCACTCTTAAAAACGAAGGTTCTTCATGGATTCTTTACTCACGAAACACTCAAAGAACCCCTTTCATGACCAGACGCCTCTTGGCATGGTGAAACTGCAAAATCTATAACAAATATTGTGTTCTATAACAAATATTGTTCTATGAAAAATGTTAATTTTCTGCTATTGTTATTGTTTTCAAGCTTGTAATAATGTGGAACGCTTCTTGAGGTGCTATATAGAAACTTTCCCAAAATTCTTCAATAGACTATATATCCATCTACAACATATTCTTGATAAATCTGAAGATTACTTTCTGGGTTCTATATGTATAACCAATTTCTTAGCTAAAGAACAATTGAAAAAACATCTTTTTAAGTGCAACATAACGTTCAAAGTCCCAACTTCAGCATTAAAAACTACAAATCAAACTGTCAACACGCTGCAAAAAATAGTACATGTTATTATGACTGATACTTACACGTCATCAGCATTTAAAACTCTGTGTAGTCTGTTTAACTGGCTTAAAGACAAGCTCTTAATCTTCTACAGAGTTCAACTCACCCTCTCTCAAAACAAGGTCTATAATTTCCACCTGCTCATCATCATCATTTCACAAACAGTACAGTCATGTCATGAGCGGTCAGATGCAGGTAATGATTACTGAGGTCCATTAAAGCTACAGAGCAGAAGCGGCAGGTGCCATAGTGCAGTTCAGCAACTTTAGCTATCAAAAGTACAGACTGACTCTTTATTGTCGCGATGTAGTAGAAAAAAAATAGCACTTACCATTTCGCGGAGCAGGATGACACGAGCAGGGCGCGAACAGAGTACCCGGGAGCTGTGCGGAACACGCGCCAAACTGCAGAGCGTCTCAACTCTCACAGCGCAGATTCCGCACAATGGTGACGCGACTTCTCGTCACAGATGTGCAACAGCTGGCCGGCGCTGAAAGAGGGCTGTGCTTTAATGGTGGTTTGTAACTGAGCTGAAGGTGGAAGGAGTGACCCAATCCAAGTGTGTGCATTCACTACGCGAGCTGATGATGAAGATGCGGCACCTCTCTCTCTCTCTCTCTCTCTCTCTCTCTCTCTCTCTCTCTCTCTCTCTCTCTCTCTCTCTCTCTCTCTCTCTCTCTCTCTCTCTTTTCTTTCTTTCTCTCTCTCCCACTCTCTCTGTCTCAGCGTTAATGTGTAACGGTCACTTCAGAAACATGATGAATTCATTGAGCAAACGGGTGAGTGTGAGACACGCTTGTGGCAAACCCCAAAACGAGAGCTCAACGAGACGCGCATTCCTGGAGTGACACATTAACATAATCTTTTTCCAACTGAACTGAAACCTGTAAAGCTAAGGTAGAGTGAATCCAAGGAGTGGGACAACTGAGTAGTCCATCAAAACATCCCCCTAAATCTATAATATTAGATTGATTTACATCAGTGGTGTCTGATGAAAAATAGGTGAGGCTATTTGAGCCATATTCAATCAGTTTCTTCGAGCATCCCAGTATTATTTAAAACAAACTGCAGGATACCAGAGCTGTGTGAAAAAGTCACCAACTATTTAATTGGCATGAAAAAAAAATATATAGATTGTTCAAATTTGTCATCAATTGCATTCAAATGTGCAAAGATTACAGAGTCTGGTGCAGAAACATATACAATAAAATGAGCAAAAACACTTTTAAAATATTAAACATTTCAGCAGCTCTAGAACATCTCACAAAGTCACCTCACAAAGGTACCCTACGTCCTTTGCCCATGATTATGGTTTTACACTCTGCTACAACTGACAAGTGGGCTGGTTTATTTATGTGCAGCAAACCCTGTAACATGATGTCATGGGCTCAGTTCACTAATTATAATATTCTGATGTATCTATCTATATCTATATCTATATCTATATGGGTACATGTGTAATTTGCTTAAAGCACCGCTCCAATTCTTTGTCACACTGTGTGCATTGTTGTCCAACCACTATTTAAAAAGAGATTTGTAATTCCCTCGAATTAAATGCTGGTAATGCAGCAATTTTGTAATGAAACATGCAGTTAGTCATTGTAATGTACTGAAAATATAGGGACTTCATTAAAATCAACTGTTTTATTTAATGAAATTTCTTCTGAGGGCAGTATTACATAGGATTGGTTCTATGAGGCAACCAATCAGAACACGGAGGGGCATGGTCATGACAACACTGAATCCAGTGTCAAACTGTCATTGCTATGAAAGCAAGCAGGACATCTAGCCCTGACTGCAAGAGTAAATTGCAAAATAAAGAGTTAAGTGATACTGTAACAGCAAGCTCCCTCCCAAATTTTAAACTGCACCACATCCTGCACTTCCAAGGTTTCTCAGTAGAGCAAGCTAGCTAGAAAGGTAGCTTCTGACTATCTGTTTATTACTACCTTGAAATGAGCTGTAACGTGCTAGCTACCTAACCTAACTAGTCTAGCAGTAGATGTCTGTTAGGTAGCTAGCAAGCTTCAGTTTTCACATCTTCATTCACATCCTGCTCTCAGAGCATCTTTTAATCTTCTGCCATTTATATACAGCTTACGTTTATTCTATTCTCATGGCATTACTTTGCTCCTAAAGCAGCTTGTGGTACTTTTTAAAGAACAGAACTTTTTTAAGTTTAACTTTTTTTTTTAAGTTTAACTTTTTTAAAAACAGAATGTAAAAGTTTTATTAAAAGAGTTTTATAAAAAAGTTAATTTTTTGAATACTTATGTCTGTAAAAATTTCTGTCTATAACAACATAGTAAATATAAGCCTACATATACATATTTTGAACTTCAGATTGCTCTGAGGTGTAGGGAAGATATGGCCCTGATTAAGCAGTTCAAACACCTCCACAATTTTTTGTCCATGCCACATCATCTAACTTGGATTTAAATCCAGACATTGACTATGCCGGGGGTTGTTCCACATTTTGGTTTCGGATAGCTTTTTCCCTGTAACAAAGGAAATCATAATTTAAAAACTACTTTTTGGTTATCTTTGTCTGATATTTACATTTGTTTGATCATCTCAAGCATTTAAGTGTGACAAATGTGCAAAAACAAAATAAATCTGTTAGGGGGCAAATACTTTTTCTGAGCACTGTACTTTGTGGGTCAATCTTGTAGACGTAACATCATCTGTTACTGTGTAAGTCATCCATTAGTCCTTCATTAGTGGTCACAGCGTGTTACCTACAGGGACCTGTTGGCTGGAAGTTTTTAGTTGCTGGTCTCCATCCAGCAGTGACACTTAAAATTTCTGCTGTGGTTTAATCCACTCATACCAGAACAATATACACTAACACACCAACAGCACTTCACTGTCTCTGCAGGGCTGAGAATGATCCATCATCCAAATAATTCTGTAATAAATGACAGACAGTAGTTAAGGTTTCTGCACATGTATTAGAAACAGAATAATAGGATATTTTCTTCTAAGCGGTTTCAGGAGCTGGGGTTGGGGACACTGTCACTGACACTGTTTTGCAAAAGTGCAAAACTGTACTTTTGAAGGCAGAGTGGGTCTACTGGCAGTGTTGAACTTGACCAACATGCAAACCACACAATTGCTTGGGGCCCCGGAGATCAGGGGGCCCCCTGCTGGCCAAAAAAGGTTGGCAAAAAAATAAAAAATAAATGCATAATTGTTTTTGTTGTTCCACACTAAAGAGATACTGTACATGGTGTAATTTGAGGGTAGGGGACAGTGGCTTTTTCAAAAGACAGTTTTGGTTTTCTGCAGATTTTTCCATACAAAAACAGTGTTACGATATATTAAAAAGAAACAGATCGAGCAATAGGACCCAGCAAAAAACGGCCACTCAGTCTGAAGCCTATTTCACTTTAGACCGCCCACAAGCTCATCCACTGGCTCTGCCATTTCTTGCTAGTGTGTGTGTTATGTCTACCCTCCCTGTCAGTATGTTCTGTGTTTGTCTCCCTCGTGCGGTCTGATAATGTATTACATACCCTTATAAGTCCTTCCTATGATGTCTTGTGTTGATCGTGTCCAGGTGTCCCTTGTTCCGTGTTATTAGTCCTAGCCCTTATAAGCCCTGTGTGTGTCTCTTTGCTTTTGTTGGTCATTTTGTTTGTTAGTTGGTTTTGTCTGTCTGTGGGTTTCATTTGATGGTATGCTTGTTGGTTTAGTCTTCATGTCTGTTTAGCAAAGCCCTCGTGCTTGTTTATGTTCAGTAAGAGTTCAATAAAGTGTTTAAGTTTGATTCCAACGGCGTCTCTGTCTCCTCGTGTCAGCTACCCTCACAACAGTGTGATTGGCGTCCCAGCAGCCACTTCATCAAACAGTCTGGACTTGCAAACCAGTGTTTTGCGATTTGGCCTATAGTCCGTGTTCACCTGCCCCTGTAAGTTGTTAACATGTACGTTTGTTCTGCCTGTTTCACATCAGATAGATGTATTTTAATATCAGAGGTTTCATATTAAAATCCATTAACATTAACATTAGTATCTGTCTGTGTGCCTGCATCTACCATTCTGTGATAAGCCATCCATTTACATACCTCAAAGTTTAACTATTGTCAAAATAATTCAGACGTTCTGCTTATTTTTCCTCAAAAATTAAGTACAACTTTATGTAAATGAGGTCTATTCATTATACAGTCCAAACATAAGTGTAAAATTGGTGCTAATGAATTGAAGTTGATTATCAAGGTGTAACACAGAATTGGATGATAATTTTATATTACATGATTTTAACAATTTATTAATATTTAATAATTAATATTTAATTAATAAATCATTATATTATTATTATTATTATTATTATTATTATTATTATTATTATTATTATTATTGGGGCAGCACGGTGGCTTAGTGGTTAGCACATTTGCCTCTCAGCGCTGGGGTCTTGGGTTTGATTCCCCATCTGAGCGGAGTTTCCATGTTCTCCCCGTGTCTGCGTGGGTTTCCTCCGGTGGTCTCCGGTTTCCTCCCACAGTCCGAAAACATGGAGGTCAGGTGAATTGGGTACTCTAAAAATTGTCTGTGTGTGTGTGTGCCTGGTGCCCTGTCCTGGGCTTAGTTGACTACTGTAATGCCCTGCCCTGTGCCCAGTGAGGGGGTAGGGGACTAACCGTGACCCTGATAAGGATTAAACGGGTGTGATAATGAATGAATGAATGAATGAATGATTATTATTATTATTATTATTAATAATAATAATAATAGTTATTATTCATATATTATTAATATAAACTAGTAATTCCTAATAAAATATTATGAATAATAATGTTTAAGTAATGTTTAAAATTAATGTATAATAATTAATATGTATTAATAATAATAAAATTTATGTTTAAGCCTATACTGCACCATATCTATAAAAAAGAATCCATTTGATCAGGGCCCGCAGACAGGACATTGCTTGGGGCCCCAGAACTTCAAAATCCACCCCTGTCTACTGGTGTGTGTTTGTGTGTGAGGGTTTAAATAGCTTGATGATCATGTCGAAGTAAACAAATCACATAGCATATAGTCATCTCAAAAGTGCTGACATAAACTCTAAGCTTTCAGCAACTTCCTGATGCACTTGTTCTCAAAAGCCTGAAAACGTCTTTCTTCCTCCTATCATTTCTACTGTCTCATTAATATAAATATAAGATAGAGAGCGTGAGAAAGAGAGAGATATAATAAATTAGAAATAGATAGATGCATATCCTCAGTGTCGAAACAACACCTCTTTCCCTGTTGCCCTGTAGGGTTTGAATCGACTTTGTGAATGGTTGTGGGAGTGGCTGTACAGGCAAAAAGGGCAAGGAGCAAAAGAAGAACAGGAGGCGAGCAAGAGGCAGGAGAGATGTGGGTGTTAGTGTTATTCCTCCTCACTCTAACACACAATTACACAGCCTAAAGCTCTCTCTTGTTATACCTGACACCTTTCTTGCTATACACTGTGTGTATGTGTGTGTGGGTGGGTTTGTGGGTGTGGGATGTTGATGAAATATGTGTGAGTAAGAATTGCTGCATTTGTAGATAAATGAACTGAATTACAGCCCTTAGTTACCACGAATTCAGTGACTGTCAGTCTGTGACCATATTCAAAGCATCGACACAAGTTTGATTAAGATGGCATGCCCTGCAAATCAGCTTCATCCAGAGACAAGAGTTGATATCCCTTTCAGATTGTAGAAATGATTGAGAAGGCACATAGGTTTTCAGAACAAGTTACATGCTTCTGAAATAATTCTAACTGAGATTTAAATCTATAGACATCTTAATGTCCACACATAGCCCAGAATATCAAGATAACATTAACTATACCTCCGTTTTTCCTGGAATCGTTCCTCAAATTGAAAAGGGTTTTCCACTTAAACCAGATCCAGTATATCCATCAAGATATGATGGTGTGCCACTGGCCAGGTGGGGGAGTTGGGGGTTGTGGTGGTGGTCTGGGGTTAGGACGATTCTAAAAGGCCTGACACTGACAGGGGGCCCTTTGAGGGCCATTAATATTATTTTAATAGTATTGCCTTGTGTAGGCTTTTGAAATAAAACATAATATACACGTGAAAAATGTATGATCCAGGAATGCTCAGCTTTCACTCAATACTGGGGATTTGGTGCATTATGTATAAGGAAAGGTGTGGCTGTGGGCAGGACTGTCCTCCTCCGATGAGGCACTGGAGAAGGCATGGAGCATGCGCAGACTGAAACTTGCACAATCTAGAAGATGAAATGAAGAATGTACAGAACTTTGTTTTTTATTTTTATTTTCACTGTTTACAAATTTTTGTAATTAGTCAAATTTTAGTTCATTTATAGTGACGATGAGTAAATGAAAATACCTAAAAAGTGTGATTGACCATGTCACTAGTGTTTTACGGGAAGGCTCAGCTCAGCTGTCAGTTGTTGAGCTCTACCGTTACACAGGTACTCACTTCGGCTGTGGCTAAGCAGGACTGCGTGCTTCTCTGGCTTTGTTTGTCATTGTATCTCTGGCTTTGTTTCTCATTTTGCTGGCTTTGTTTGTCATTGCCTCGTTTCTCTGCTTTGTTTCTTGTTTCTCTGGCTTTGTTTCTTATTTTTTCTCTGCTTTGTTTCTTGTTGTTTTTCTAGCTTTGTTT
>BRDA01061762.1:0-10586 GCA_036984385.1 Crenuchus spilurus | reverse complement strand
CAGACCTCATGGAGCTTATTCAACGTTGTCTCTCCACCAAACTTGAGCAGTTCAACTGCTATGTCATCTGGACCGGATGCCTTTTGTGTAGCCAGTTCTAACATAGCACGTTTGATTTCTTCCTTCAGTGGTGGTGGTTCCTTTTCTTGAACATCAATCTGAATGTTATCTTCGGCACCACTGTTTAGTTCCTCACAGTAGTTTTTCCATCACTGACACACCTTCTTTGGTTCCACAAGTTTCATGCCATCTTTGTCCTTGATGGCTACTGTGCGAGGCTGGAATGGTTTGGTGAGCTTCTTTACTATTTGTAATACAGGTCTGCTGTTCCCTTTCTTTGCATTTTCTTACAGATCACTGCACAATGAGCCCAACTCAGCTTGCTTATCTCTTCTGAGCCTCTTCTGTATTTCGCTTCGCAGTTCCCTGTAATCACTGGAAGACTTTGTTTTTGCTTCACGTGTCTTCTTAATCCACTCAAAGGTTTCGCTGGTAATCCAGTTCTTGTGTTTGATGTGATTCTTCTGTATTGTCTTCTTAGCAGCTTCCAGCATGACATTCTTCATTTGCTGCCACAGTTCATCTGGTGTGTGGGGTTCTTGGAGTCTTGCTAAGTCTTCAAATCTGTTGGCAACCTCCACTTGGTAATGCAGCTTGAACTGGTCCTGTCTGAGTTTTCCAAGGTCCAGTTGAATTGGCTTCCTCACTTGTTTCCTTTTGAACCTCATCTTCAATGTCAATATCATGAGATTGTGATCAGAATCACAGTCTGCAATGAGGCATGTGCGTGCATTATTGATTGACTGTTTCCACTGCTTGTTGATCAGGATGTAGTCAATCTGAGCTCTGGTCTCTTGAATTGGGCTCTTCCATGTGTATCTGTGCCTGTTGTGTAGACAAAAGAGTGTGTTGCTGATGAACAACCCATGTTCATCACAGAAGTCTACCAGTGCTTGACCTCTATCATTTCTTGTACCATGAACAAATTTCCCAAGCACTTCACTTTCTGCTGCATTTTCTCTGACTCTGGCATATATTAAAGGCAGATTGACTATTAGAGTTAAATAAAAAGATACATATATTATTATAGATATAAAATATTGATACACTTCCATCCATTATCACACCTGCTTAATCCTTATCATAGTCACAGTTAGTCCCCTACCCCCTGACTGGGAGCAGGGCAGGGCATTACACTATTCAACTAAGCCTAGGACAGGGCGCCAATCCATTGCTGGGTGCATATATTATACATACACACACATACAATTTAGAGTACCCAATCCACCTGACCTCCATGTTTTTGGACTGTGGGAGGAAACCGGAGACCCCTGAGGAAACCCATGCATACACAGGGAGAACATGGAAACTCCGCTCAGATGGGGACTCAAACCCAAGTTAAGGGTGAGAACACCAGTCAGTTGTAACAGAGTGTAAAACCATCATCATGGACAAATGATGTTCAAATGGACATGATAACAGGGTACTTGGTGAAGCATGGTGGTGGCAGCATCTCAGAAACCACTAACTTGGTGGGATGTTCTAGAGCCACTGTAGTAAAAGTGTACTGAGAATGGACTTCTTGTACATTGAGTGTCAAGTGGTGCCCCATTGATGCCAGAGTGGAATGATACCTTAGGCACCACAGTGGACCAATTAACCTTTAATGTACAGGGGTACATCCAACCCAGGGGTGGTCATAATACTCTGGTAAAACCATGTATATAAAATCGTAATCATGATATGTATTGTATAATCAGGTCTTGGGTTCGATTCCCCATCTGAGCGGAGTTTCCATGTTCTCCCCATGTCTGCGTGGGTTTCCTCCGGGGTGTCCGGTTTCCTCCCACAGTGCAAAAACATGGAGGTCAGGTAAATTGGGTACTCTAAAAAAATTGTGTGTGTGTGTGTGTGTGTGTGTGTGTCACTGTTACGATGGGCTCACAACTGAGTGTGCTAATCAGAGACAATAGAGGGCGAGTGCAGGTAAAAGAACAATCTTTAATGAATAGAACACTAAACAAAAACACAAAGGACCAAGCAGGAATACAGGACAAGGCAATAACAGGGCTTAGACATTAATACAGGACTAGGCAGTAACAGGACTGGACATAATTAGAGAATAAACATGGAACCAGAACTCAAAACAGATTACCAAATACTAGGGGAGGGGCTACAGGTATGAGAGGAAGAGGGGAACAAGAAATCAGAACAAACTAAGACACAGAGTAACATTCAAAATACCAGGCTAAACTCAAAACAATGCTAATGTAAGGCAGACAACCAGGAAGACTGAAACAACATGAAGAGTAAATCTACAAGCCATAACTAGAGGGAAAACCAACAAAAGGCTAGAAGAGGATGTGTGGAAAGGAAGGATAAACCAAAATAAATCCAAACTCTAAAACATTAAGAAGACCAAAGACTGAGACAAACAAACACAAGAACAATCAAACCTGAACGGGGGGTAAATGGACTAAGAGGGAACGAGACCAAAGAATAGAAAACAACGCCGAGCAATGACTGACTGGATAGTGGAACTTTTATACCAACTAATGATTACGGAAATGTGAATCAGGTGAGTGCCGCAGAGGGAGTGACGTGTGTGGGTGAAGTGCATTATGGGGAATGTAGTGCATGGATGAATGGAAGACTAGACACATGAATAAAGGGTGATGAGGAAGTGGACTACAATCTATGGTGAAAGTGAGTGTGAATGACTGGATCTGAGAGAGAGAGAGAGAAAAAACACAAAAAACAGAACAAGGCATGAGACAAACGTTACAGTCACCCAGCGATGGACTGGCGCCCTGTCCTGGGCTTAGTTGACTAATGTAATGCCCTGCCCTGTGCCCAGTGAGGGAGTAGGGGACTAACCGTGACCCTGATAAGGATTAAGCGGGTGTGATAATGAATGAATGAATGAATGAATGAATAATCAGGTTCTTACCAACACAGTTCTAATCATGAGAATGTTGTAAGAATATGAAATTGTAATGAAAATGTAGTGCACATAGTTATTCAGCAAATAAAGAGGGAGGGGTGAACACACACACACACACACACACAACACTGTTTATAACCAACAGAGAAAAAAAAAAACATCCCCTCACAAAAATTATCCTCAACTGAGCTGTCCTTTATGACGAGTATGCAAATAAGCTACACACACACCCACATACACACACACACACACACACACACACACACACACACACACACACACACACACAAACGCACACACACAGTCTGAAAATATTAAAATATTGATTGTGTTGTGCCATTAATGATGGAGGAGTGTAAACCTGAGAGTCTGAGGGGACAACTGTGTGTGTGTGTGTGTGTGTCTTGGTGTGTGTTTGTAAACACAAATGAGCCAAAACATTCTGTCCATTTATACTGTAGATGTGTATAAAGTAATAGCTGCAGAAGTGAACGCCTGGGATGTGTTAGACGATAAGAGAACCATTAGATGTAAAGAAAGAAGTACCGTCATGAAGACTTTAACAAGAACCAAATCATGTCCGGATGACTGGGGCAGAACATCTCTGAAACGTCAAAGCTGGTAAGGTGGTTAAAAATTTGACATTACAAATTATTGATTACTTATAATGGGATTACATTACTAATTACTTATGGACGTCAGTATTCTCATTACTCTATAAAACCTAAATGCCTTTTAAGTAAGAGTGTAGAAACTGATCAGTCACAGTAATATGATGGTCAGTAGTAGTGTTGGCACTGTGGGCAGCTGCTGGGCATCTCCATAAAGCCTGTCAGCAGATGGAAGCATGAAGTGCTCTAAAATCTCCTGGTAAATCTTGACTTTGGACTTGACAAATCATACTGGACCAACACCAGCGCCCTAAACCATTACAGAAACTGCACACTGGACTTCAGACACCTTGGATTCTGTCTCTACACTCTTCCTCCATATTCTAGAAGCTTGATTTCTAATTGACTTTCACTTGAATAGAGGACCAGTTCATTTTCTCCTTAGTCCAGCTAAGACTCTTTTGATGTTGTCTCTGGTTGAGGAGTGTTGATATTAGGAATGTGGTAGTTGTAGCTCTGAGAGATACACACTATTTATACTGTTTAAAAAATCCAGAATCTGAAATCTGACAATAAAGGAACTTAACACAATATTAACCCTAACCCTAATCTTTTGGTGTATGACTGGTCTTAGTCTTTTGGCTCATCTCACTACAGAGGGGATTTTCTGTGTGTGTGTGTGTGTGTGAGTGTGTGTGTGTGTATGTGTGCGTGTGTGTGTGTGTGTGTGTGTGTGTTATTGTGTAAAGTCCCCTGAGCGAGGCTGCAGAGCTGAACGTCTGATTGAGTCGTGTCTCACTAATGTGTCCTGACAGCACACGGGCAGTTAGCATGTCTCCCTCGCAGCGGCTAATGCACTTTTTTGTGAGCGAGCGAGAGGAGCAGAGAAAAGCCCCCACTGCCTCCATTCTCTCCAGAAAAGAAGCGAGTGAGAGTGTGTGTGTGTACGGAGGGATGGGGGGAGCTTTCACAAACACACACCCACGGGAAAAGAGGAGGGGGGGGGTGTATAAAAAAATCAATAGGTCACTTCTGAATGTTATTTGCAGTTATTTTCATACTGGATAATAACGAATACGTGAGCTGGGACTGAAGAGCTGAAGCAAATGGACTTTGCGTCTGTGTGTATGTACAGTGGAGGCTGCTTATTTTAAACATTCATAAGGAGAGATAGTTACACTGCATCGCATGCGACACTCCAACACAAAACTGCTGCCCTGTGCAAAACACAGGCTGCACTAACAAAACGCCGGAGCTCTCCACCAACATATCCAGCACTGTAACACAGCCTGTTATTCCATTACAATATACTTCACCTCACATAGTCTAATGCAATCATTAACAAACCTCCATCAGCTGCAGCACTGCTGTGTGACTGCATATTTAATATTATAATCAAATATTAGCATTTTTATTAACTCACCATCACATCAATTGATGCAACAATCATATCTGAGCTAACTGTCTTTAAAATGATTGATTGTGTTTGAATAAGGAATTTCATTCAAACAAATGTTCTCACAATTTTCATAAATTAGTGAAACTGACCAAATTTCAATTAGAACCAGATATGGGCAGTCATGCAGCAACCAGTGATGTCACAGTCCAATTAAAACTGCATAGCAACAACAATTTGATTGGATGTCTATGTCATTATGACTAACATAATTTTTTTCTCCTTATTTTTAAACATAAAACACAATTCATTCAAATCTTAGGCTATAGCTGTACAAGTTCACAATTTTGTTGTTTCTAATTATTACAATATTATTATTACAAATGACATTTATATATCATTCAAAATGTAAAATTTTAAGTTAAATTGTTTTTATTTTTTTATTTCAAGTCATTTTGGACCTTTCTATGTGTCACACATTTCTCTTAGTCACGAAACAACTGACCAATGCTACTCTATTATAAGGTCATTTCATCCCAATAACAATAACACAATTTTCAACACAATTTTGGTTCTTTAAAAAAACATAAGTCTTCTACACAGATATAATACATATTTTTTCTAAATATTGCAAAATTGTAGGTATATTTGCAAAATACTAATTTAAAACTTTAAATAGTACATATCAATTTTCATCACAACAAAATTTAAATAAGTTTTATATTTCAATTCATTTACAGCTGAATGCAACTGATGTAAACAAGTGAGCTAGACATTTAAATGCACACTTACATTTTATTTACTTACATTTAATGTTTTGGTGAAAAAAATAACTGGCCTGTGCAAAAATTATGGCAGCTTAAATATTGTATGTTTTTAATTTTTTTTCCCCAATGTCTTCTAATCAGAAAATAAATTTAAGCTGTGCATGGAAACATTCACTGTAAGAAGTGAGAAAATCAACTATAAATGGAGTATGCAAACTGTGTATCTCCATTTTAATCCCAAAATAATTTCATTGTCAACATCAAGACTGCCAATAAAAAGCAGCATTAAAATATGTGTAAAATCTAGTCTGACAATAAGCATCAACTGTAACTCTTTAGTTATTTTTCAAAAGTTGGACCACTGTACCAATGACAGCATATTGATGTATGTAATCATATAAAATTGGTATAATTAATTCATTAATTCATACCTTTTTATGAATACTTTTAATTAAATATTCCAGGATAGGTTGCTAAACCTGAAAAATGTAAAGAGTGCTTGAACAAATCATAAAATAGCATGCACATTACCTAGATTATAATGGTACAAAATATAATAACATAAAGAATGTCCAGTTACTTGAACAAAAAAAATATTATGAATATGTAACCAACAGTGAACATTAAGCACTCAACAGTATTTTCACATATACAGTGATGGGAGAATAATGTAATGTAATGTAATAACAATAATACTAGCAATATTTGCAATATCATAACAAAAGTTCATGTTGGGGCTGTTTGAATATTAAATATTATAATAATCTTAGATAATGATGAGTTACGTCATACTGATAAACATTTAAACATAAAAAGCTTGAAATATGTGACTTTATGTGTAATTAATCTAAAATATGTGACAGTTTAACTGTTTGAATTAAATTATGAACACAAATGAACTTTTTCACCTTATTCTAATTTTTAGAGATGCACTAGAATTTTGAGAATGCATTTATTTATGTAATTATTTAGTTTCAATTGCTCAGTACTGTATCAAAATTGATTCACCCTTAATATCATTATATCACCACCTTTAGGTAAGTCTCAGTACTGCAGCTGAGAAATGAGTAGCTCCTCTAAAAATTATAAAATTGACTTTTAGAGTTTTACTAAAAAATGAAAAAGCAGCTGATTTATTA
This sequence comes from Crenuchus spilurus, assembly GCA_036984385.1. Lineage (NCBI taxonomy): Eukaryota > Metazoa > Chordata > Actinopteri > Characiformes > Crenuchidae > Crenuchus > Crenuchus spilurus. The sequence goes on along the minus strand of BRDA01061762.1, from coordinate 3,729 downwards.
GCTAATAAGGCTGGCAGGATCACAGACATGTTGGGGGGGGGGGGAGTGAAATGACAGCTCTGAGCCTGCTGGAGTGGAGAGGTGAATCTGCGGGCTGAAGAAGGCCTGAGCTAATCCCGTCCCGCTCCAGACGGGGGTCGGCATGTCGCCCCGCAGATGGGAGAGGGAGAAGAGGGTAACACCCCCCCCACACACGCCCTCCAAAAATCCTGTTCTTAACACATGAACGAGCACTCTGAATTATTCAACCTTTTCAATATTTCACATGGCTCCTTTTTTTCCTCCCCCATGTTTGTTGCCCAGCCTAATGCAATTTTCATGACAAAAAATGTTTTTGTCCTACTTTAAAACGCGGCTTGAGCCGGGCCCGATGATTCGGTATCACTGGCAATGGAGGTGGAGGCTCGTTAAAAACTTAAGAGGGAGGAGGAGGAGGAAAAGCATGGTGGATGGATTGTCTAAACTCAATTTTACCACAACACAAAGAGGGATCGTCACAGTTGTCTTTCAGCATTCCATTTTTCACCCTGTAACGAGGTACTGAGGTTCTATGCTTTTCCAACTATGGCTCGTTCCGTCATAAGAACAAGTTTCTTCAGAAAGTTACTGCGCAGAAGCTGGCTGGGTGAACAAGACTGGGTGAACCAGTGCTCATGCTGGAGCTGGTACTGGGTCCAGTGAAACTCTGAAGAACCCACATTAACATGACCAATAGAAAGCAGCAATTAAATCAATGTAAATTAAATAGTCTGACCATAAGCTTCAGATGTAATTAATTAATCAAAGTTGGTTTTCAACATTTGGAGATCTCCACTAAAGACAACCAGTGACAGCCTATTGATGTAGTTTTATATTTAATTTATTTTTCATGAGTTTTACTTTTGAGAATTACTTTTTTATGAGTAGGATAAGCTGCTAAACCTTAAAAACTTTAAAATAACAGATTACCGAGTTGACAGTAGTACTGAATATATAAACAAAAAAGAAAGTCCAGTTTGTTCAAAAATAGAAATATTCTAACATAACAAACCTAAAATGAACAACACAAGCACTCAAAATAATTTTCACATATACAATGATGACAGCATGTTCCCACTGATTTGAGATCACCATGATAATGTATCTGGATGTAGGTGGTTCCTAACCACACTGCTAGTGATGTCACAAAGTGGTCGGATGTCATTCATTGACAATGTTGTTGTTATCTCACAACAGGAGGCAGTGTGATTGTTTTTAACACAAACGGGTGGAGTCAGCAATGTAACAAAGTTGTGCGAAGTTTAACATTACGCAATTTAAGAGTGATGTTGTGATTACTAATGAGAATCAAGCAGGGAAGTATGAGCTTCTGCTCCTTTCTGGATCCTAGATTTCAGTTCCCTATTCATATACACTTTTAGTAATGATGCTTTCATTGGAAATAAAAAGCAGTGATTGTACAAATCAAACTGGATTTGTTTACATGCACTTCATTATCTGATAACTGCAGAAAATCAAATTTTGTGTAATCAGATAATGGGAGACTCTGGGTCTAAATGAGTCAGACAAAAATGTCTGCTTTACAACAAGCCAAAAAACTCATAAAATAAGATGTCATGTAAAACCCAATATTCAGTATCAAGCAACTTTAACTGAAAATATGAACATACATTATCAGTGTCACTTCAAAAGTGTTTTGTTGTTGTCTCATGGTTGCTCTGTTAAAACACTGCAGAGTATTGTGTTGTACTGACAAATCAGAAAGCGATCAGAGTAAGAGTATATACACTTAAGGTCAAAATTATTAGCCCCCTCTGAAAAAGTGTTGGTTTAAATGTATTTCCCAAGTGCTGTTAAATAGAACAAAGAACTTTTAACAGCATTTTCAAACATCCCAGATTTATTTTGAATGATTAAATCATTTGACTTTACCCACAGAAATGAAATTATTTGACATATAACAAAATCTACCATGGTCAGAATGATTAGCCCCCTGATGCCAATAGTCAGTTGTGTTCATAGTTCATAGTCAGTAATGTTCATTTTTGTCTTCTGGAGGTCATTCTTCACCACGAGTGATGCATGTTTTGGGTCGTCATGTTGGAAGAGAAAGCGACGAACCAGACCAAGTATTGCTGCTGACTTCTTGAGGTTTTTTTTTTTTTTTTCAAAATCTTCACACACCCTTCTTTCTTCATGATTCATTCCACCTTGATGAGATTCCCAGGTCCACATGCACTGAAGCATCCCCACAGCATAATACTCCCACTACTGTGAGGATGGTGTTTTTTGTGTTATAACCTCTCCTTTTTCCTCCAAATATAAGCAATGTCTCTATGGCTAAAAAGCTTTAGTTTTTCCTCATCTGACCAACAGACATGCTTACAGTATGCATAATCCTTCTCCAGGTTGTACTTAGTATACTTCAGTTTGGCTTGAATATATTTTCTGTAGAACTGAAGTTTTTCTTGCTCTGCAATTAATTCCTGTGCAGGGCACTAGTGATTTGTCTTATTTGAGACAACAATTCCTGACTAGGCGCAAAGTTATTCAAAGTTATTCACTAGTGTCTTGGCAGTTGTTCTGGGGTCTTTAGACACATCTCTCACTAGTTTTCTTTCCAATGTCTTTAAAATCTAGCACTGCCTACCTCTGCCAGGCTTGTTCATTATTTTATGTCTCTCTTTGCATTTCTTGATAACACTTCTCACTCCAGTACTTGACACTTGGAAACGCTGATAACTTTAGTTATCATTCTCCTGCTTTTAAGCATTAATTATTCTGTGTGTAAATTGAGAGATAACCTTCAGCTCTGACTTGATTTAACAAGTTTTCATCATTACAAACTTAAAGCACACCATTTCACTGCAGTATTGTGCTATGGCTCAATAAAAAAATCAGTTCTAAAGTTGCCTGATAATATTGACCTGGGTGATTTTTGTTTCTTTTGAAATAGTCTTATTATAATATGCAAAAATAATGTACAGTTTATAAATGTTTAGAAATGCTATGCTAAAAAATCCTTGCTCTGTTCTAAACAGACTTTTGTGAAAGCTTTAAATTTCATAAGGGGGCAAATAATTTTGACCTTAAGCTCAACTATATAACTGTGATTGTTTATGCTGTTATCATTAGGTTTTAGTCTTCCTGACACAAGCAGGCTATTAATAACCTGCCTTAACCCTATGCTGATCTGGGAAATCAGCGTATACTGTTTACCTGAGCACTTAAATAATCAGCTAACTGCAGAAATCCAGTCAGATTATTAAGTACATGTAAACACACTCATTTCTTTCACCAATCTTGGTAGACTATGATGTCCCAGAATTTTTATTTCTTAGTGGGAACACATCTGATTTATGGTCACCAGTGATGGCATAGTTACATTGAAAAAGTAATCTTATTACTGGTTACTCCTTTAAAAGCAACTTAGTTACTTTATTGATTACTTGATTTTAAAAGTAACAAAATTAGATTACAAGTTACTTTATTAGTTACATTCAGCAGCTGCAGACAACACCCCCTGCCACCTCTACATAAAAATTACAACCAGTTTTGCCAATACTCACTTTATTGGAAATGCATTTTTAACAGCAACAATGGATCTCCTGACATTTCAAGTTGAACTTAAAAACTATTTCCTGAAAAAATATGTTTTATATATATATATATATATATACAAACCGGATTCCAAAAAAGTTGGGACACTAAACAAATTGTGAATAAAAACTGAATGCAATGATGTGGAGA